>JASCIV010000057.1:0-56878 GCA_030374735.1 Gracilaria caudata
GGGTGAGGTGGGGGACAGAGAGCGGTTAAATCGGGGCGAAGCAAGCGGCGGTCGGAGAGGCGAGCGGAGCGCGGACGCAGTGCACGTCACGGCGGTCGGGACGGCTCCAAGACAGCGACGGCAGCGCCGTGTGCGCGCTGCAGGGGCGGCGACCAGGAACGACGAAAGCGCCAAAAGCGGGCGTGGATTGCGTGATGTTTGTTCGCGCGCAACAGCAAACACGCCGCGCGCGGCGGGCGAGCCGCGTGCGTCGCGCACGCTCCGCATGTGCGCGTCCAATTACAGCGCTGTAAAGCGCATGCGCATCTCTTGCGCTCGCAATCTGCACGCAAGCTCGCCGCGCTCGCTGCGCGCGGCTGGCCACGTGGCCGCTCGCTGTGCGCGCGAGCACACGTGGCCGCGCTGCACGCGTGGCGGGGAGCATGCTGCGCGCGCTTCGTGGCCATTGATGAGCTGCGGGGGGTCGGTGGCGGCGAGACGCGCCGCGCCGAGGTGAGCGACTGCGCCGCGCGACTGGGGCGCGGGTTTGTGTGCGACGCGCGGAGTTGCTCTCATGGCGTTTGTGTGCGCGCCCGTCGCTGCGCGCGTGTGCGCGGCGCGCTCGGCGCCGCGCTGCGCCGTGGACCCGCCAAAAGGCGCCGCCGATCCTCCGCCCACGGACGCCGGCGCGCGTCGACACGCGCGCGTGCAGCTGTTCCGCCAGTTGGACGAGCTGCAGCACAGTCTGTCGCTGGCTGTGAGGCGCGAGCGATTCGCGGACGCGGCGCGATTAAGAGATGAGATTCATTCGTTGCGATTGTCGGACGATTACTGTCGCACCGAGATTGCGTTGTCCGACGCCGTCAATGAGCAGCGATTCGGCGACGCTGCGCGCCTGAGGGACGTGTTGAAGGGGCTCGACCCGCCGCCGTTGGCTGCTGGCGAGCAGAAGCAAGCGCGCGCTGCGGGTGAGGCGGGCGCGTCGCTGG
Source organism: Gracilaria caudata (assembly GCA_030374735.1). Lineage (NCBI taxonomy): Eukaryota > Rhodophyta > Florideophyceae > Gracilariales > Gracilariaceae > Gracilaria > Gracilaria caudata. Next base: position 969 of record JASCIV010000057.1, read on the forward strand.
CGAACGAAGTGGCGCAACTCACGCCGGAAGAGGCGCCCGTCAGCTCGCTTACGCGCTCGCATGACATCAGCGTGCGCGCTGAAAGCTATTACATGCCGGAGCAGAGCGTTCCGGAAGACAACCGCTTCTTGTTCGGGTACAAAATTATCATCACCAACGAAAGCAAGCACGTGTGCCAGCTTGTGTCCAGACATTGGATTATTGGCAGCTCCGGCAACTCTGACAGCCACGTGAAGGGCGCGGGCGTGGTGGGAAGACAGCCGGTGCTCATGCCGGGCGAGAGCTTTGAGTACACGTCGGCGTGCCCGATTTGCAGCAGCCTGCAGCCGGCGCAGTGCGTGGTGGGTAGCATGCGTGGCCACTTCTTGTTTTGTCGCGGAGACACGGGTAACATCCGTTTCTTGGTCAACGTTGATCGCTTTTACTTGCAGCTTCCGTTTCGTCACTCGAGGCACTCGTCATGAGCTGCTGTGATGATTCATACTTGTGTATGCGCGAGGCACAGGGCTTGCATTGGCGCCAAACGCGCTGCGGCGCTGGTAAACATCAATCATGCGTGCTTGCAGCGCGCTGTACGTGTACTTTCTTGCATCTTTGATGCTTCGAGGTGGTTGCGGTTTCGGTGGAGAAACTGTGTAACCTTTTCGCGCATCGTCGACAATCCACTCAAAACTCGTTTGTGTGCGGCTGCATGTAGCCACTAGTATATGGGCCACCTGCGATAAGGGCTAGAGCGCTGAACTGTATGTGCGGCGGCATTCAGCAGTCCACGCCGTATCACTTGCGGTTAAAGGGCGCCATGAATCAAGTCAATTTGGAGTTGTGGCGCTCGCCGCAGAGCGTCAGCATTCATCACAACTTGTTCGCGAGAACAACACACACCTCATTGGAGGCAAGCACCCAGCACCCAGTGCCGTTGTATGATACTTGTTACCTTCGGCGTAGACCGCCACACTTCGGCATCATCATGCCCGGAGCAAGCGCGTGTCAGGTTGTGAAGCTCGCACCGGTGCCAGGAGTCGCACGCCGTGTCGCTACAGTAGGGTTTTGGCGTGTGGCAAGTGCGCCCATGGCGCCGCGCTTCCGTGATTGGCCCATCTGGCGGCGCTGTGCTGGATTCCCATTGGTAACTGTGGATTCGCGCCCAATGCCCTGCTTCACAAATGGTGATTCACGCTGCTGTCGATACACAAGCCACTGCTCTACGAGTTTGCACTTCCTCGTCGTCTTCGCCCTGAATACTCCCCCCCCCCGCCTTCTCCTCTCGCTTCGATCGTTCGTTTTGTCACATCTCCGGCGCTTTTTTGCTCGCATCAAGTTGGTTTGAGCTTCGTTCAGTAACTTCTCATCGCTTCTTTCCGCAACTGTTGAAAATGGGTCGCACGTTCTTCGTCGGAGGTAACTGGAAGTGTAATGGTTCTGTCAAGAGCATAACCGATCTGTGCGCCTCGTGGAAGCAATCCACTGATAATGGCGCCAAGTACTCGGGTCAACCTGTCGAAATCGTCATTGCCCCGCCCGCCATATACGCCCTCACCACTCGCGATTTGCTGCCCACCAACTTCCACGTATCGCTGCAGAACTGTTATGTCAAGACCGGCGCCTTCACCGGCGAAATCGCCGCCGACATGATAGCCGACACATCCATCCCATGGGTCATCACCGGACATTCGGAGAGGCGAACAATTTTCAAAGAAACAGATGAAATGGTCGCCGACAAGACCGCGTACGCCATCTCCAACGGCGTCAGCGTCATCGCCTGCATCGGCGAGTTGTTGGAAGAACGCGAGGACGGTAAAACCATGGAGGTGAACGAGAGACAACTTGCAGCCATTGCCGCGAAGGTCACCGATTGGGGCAAAGTTGTTATTGCGTACGAACCTGTATGGGCCATTGGTACTGGAAAGGTCGCCACCCCAGATCAAGCACAAGAGGTGCACAAGTTCTTGCGCGAATGGCTTGCCTCTAATGTCAGTGCCGACGTCGCCGCGTCCACCCGCATCATTTATGGAGGTTCTGTGAAGCCGGCAAATGCAAACGACCTTGCGGCGCAGCCTGATATCGATGGATTCCTTGTCGGTGGCGCTTCCCTTAAACCTGATTTCATCACTGTTATCGATTCTTACTCATCCAAGGCGTAAATTCGTTGTTTACATAGACACGTACAATTTGTCCTTTTTCCCAGCGGGTGATGCACGTATCACGTCCCCTTTGGTTAAACTAGTTACCATACCTCCAACATCTGGTTCGCAACCATTTTTAGCTTGAGATGACCAGAACCGGACCACGGATAGTTGCATGGCACAATGCTAACGTTTAGGCTTAGTACTTGTTGCCGATTGCTGCGAGCGAACACTATCGCAAAACGGCATGGTCTTTTTCCAAGGCATAAAAAGAAACCAACTTCCCTTTCATCATCACTCGCTGGGCAACTCCAAAAAAGAACTTTGAAAGACTTTTTTCATGAGAATCATGCCCGCCTACGGCGAGCCGCGGGTCTTCAGAAGATTCGCTAAGCTACGTTCCCGGAGAATGACCCTCGTAGATGAATGAGCCCGATCGTTTTCGTGTCTTGCGGACGGCGGCAAATGCACCTACCTGCACCTTCGGCAAAAGCTCGCAACGTTCAAACTCGTGTTCATCAGTTAGCAATCGCTACATCTTCTTTCGTCATGGTAGCCCAATTTCGTGCCGCGGCAACGGCATTAAGAATCTAATGACGAAATCCTTAGTAACCTCACCCCCAAGCTCCTCGACTTCCACATTGACGTCGCCAAGCTTTTCCACCCAAGAGCAACGCTTGGAGACCCCGAAAGCTTTAGCACGTTTGCCGAGAGAGCCCACGATACCTGCCCACCCTTTACCGTCTTCAAAGACTTCGCCTTCGGTACATTCGCCGACATCACAGCCTTGGTCCGCCAGTTAGGTGATGCCGATCCCATTTGGGAAACACGCGCGCCTACTGCGAACGACACTAATGATTCTCAAGATGCGGACACCAAGCAACCGACCAAAATGACTACACGTAGTAACAAAGTAAGCTATCTCTCGATGGTTAAGCGTCGCCTTCCAGCCCCGCAGCCACCTGCGAAACCAGCTAGGCTTCCAGCCGTCAATGTCTCACACACGGACTCACATGGTCCCAGCACTGAGAATAACCTGGGCAGCCCAAACACTCTTTCACGCAAAGGCTTCAAAACACTGATGCGGACGGCGATAGCGGCATGTGACTTTGAGGACAAAGGCGTCACAGTACTAGCAACATACCCAAACTACCCACCCATTCGAAGTGCAAAGTTTCTTACCTCGATCATCGCCCAGGGTGGGCTTCGGCCTCCATTGCCTGTGTTCAAAACTCCTCGTCCACAAAATTTTCTCGTGTTTGGGCCCGTCAGCAGTCGGCCGTTAGTGAAACAGGCCTATGACAGGTTTAAATCCGTCCTTGTGCGACATAACCCCTTCTCACTTTTGATATTCTCGATGACATCTTCGACATCTTCCCCGAACAAAACCTACAGCGCAGACTTACTTCCTCTAGTTCTTATTCTACGTGTCGAGATTGAGCGCTTAGATAATGAATTTCGTCAGCTTCTCAAACATTACTTTTCAAATGACCTACGTTCCATAAAGAAGCCCTGTTTCGAAACGTTCAAGAAGCTCAACCCAGACTGTGTTCTTGAGCTAATGAGCATGCCAACCCGTATCGGGCGTTTTCAAAATCCCACGGTACAGAACACTATTGCAACCCCCCGTACAAGAGAAACCACGGAAGGTGACAGCGCTCCTGCTGCTCCGAAACAGATCCACAATCACGACTTTACGCCCCATTGCAATGATTTAGGGCATATGCATGTAGATCGCTTCGTTGGAACAAACGCGCCGCCCACTGACCTTGTCGTCCCCCCACCTCCACGTTACAATCAATCCCCCGCGAACAACGGGACTGTCGTTAACAATCACAATGATTCCATGCACTGTGAACTCGAACGAACTTCATCAACCAGTAGAAGACTGGACAGGCAACCCCAGCCTTGTCTCTGAGTAGATCTTACGCCTGCTCATTTGGACCTGAGCAAATGCCAGTATCGTCACACCACCAGACTTGTATCCTTCCCTAAACCCCGGCCCAAGCAACGTCCCGCGTCCCTGGCTCAAGAATTGACCCGCTTCTCGTGGAGACATGAGCAATTTGCCCGTACATGGTTACAAGTACTTTCTTACCGTCCCATAGCGATACAGCATCACCTTCAGCATCGTGCGGATACAAATCTAGAAGATAAAGCCCGTTTGCCTTCAAGTAAGGCTTCTCAGGGTTGAAAACTGCCTCCTCTCTGTTTCCCGGGAGCACCCAACATTGATTAGCCGGGAGCGTCATTCTGAGTTTTTCCACCACCATTAGAGTTCGAAGAAGCGACTTTTGAGTATATTTGTCTGGGTTAACACTCTTCAGTGCTTTGATCAGCGCATTGTCTTTTAGACCATATCTGCCGCCTAGCGGATCATACCTTGTACGAAAATCGTACACCTTCAGAGGATCTTTGCTCTTCACGTACACATATTTGGCAGATCGTCCCTGACCGTTAAGACAATTTCTATTCTCACACTTTGCATCACAATGCTCCTCGCAAAGGGCTTGAACAGCGTTACGGATAGTTCCATAAAGTGTTGTTCCCTTTACGCACCAAATCGTATGAGATAATGGCGGACTGCGAAACTCAGTGATACCTAGCCGCAGAAAACTTTCGCGGAAACTGAGAATGCTCATTTCCGAACGACCAGATCCACAATATCTGATCTCAGATACCTCATCTCCGTGTATGATGTAGGTGACTCCAGGACGCAGTTCTATTTCGCCACAGCTTTCGTCGGAGACAACCTTAGTGAGATGCGGAAAAGTATCATCTGGGCCAGCGATTTGCCCTTTAATGATACAAGTGTCGGACACCCTCGCCAACATGCCGTCTCCGGCGTCGATAGTTGAAGAAATGCTGTGTTGAACGGCTGAATTCACGCAAGACTTTGCGCCGTTCAAACAAAGTTTGCTCGCAAGGAACGCATCCCAAATCTTACAAAGAGAGTTAGTTAGTACGTTAGTTTCAAGTGAAGGTAGTGCATCATAAGATTTTGCGGCCATAAAAGGATGTAGGTCATTGAGGTTTTGTACAAAATGAAGCCCGTATTCATTCTCAAAATGTACTCCACTTGGTTCAAAGGTTACCGAAAAGAGCAGTAAGTCGCTCTCGGACATATGAGAAGACACATTGCTTTCTTCAGGACTCGACGAAGAACTCATCAGGTCAAAATATTGTACTGCTGCTTCAACGCCCAGGGCCTTGCCCAAGATTAAGATGCTGCCTCAGGTGGCCAAAAGAAAGGCTACGCGATTAACGAGCATATGTTAACGAGCTTTCACCCGTCTGGTGCATGGATTTGCGCACCCTTACGTAGATACTTCAAAGCTTTCTGAAGGCAGCTAAGCGATTTTAACACTTTCTTGTCGTTGCGCAGCGTGTGTGGCGGAACTATTAATCTGTAGTGAAGGGCTGCGGTATAGAGGTGTTGTAGGTGTCGGGGTCTTTAACACAGCCCGGCGTACGAGCAGAGTAAGTACGTGTTTCGTAAGAGCACGGAGAGAAGCGGTACAGAGCAGATGCTTCAAGCTTCATAAACAGTGAAGGCAAATGCCAAGTTGTATGAAGTCACTTCCGGGGGTATGCTTTTTTGTTTTTTAAAACAAAGCTTGGGCGTTACGACATCTACCCTTGTATGTATTCACCACTGGAATTTATCTTGAGGGCCCTCGAAGTCATAGAACGATCTTGCACAGACCTCATCATTGCAGTTTCCTTCATTGAGAAATGAAGTTGAGACTTATGCGAATGCTGTAGCACACCGACGACAGGAAGCAGACAGGCGCGCATAGTCTAAGAGAGTTCAGTTCGACGAACCCACCGTTCTGAAGCACTATGAGCTTCCCAACGCTTCTTGATCCTTCTCTGCTCATAGTGGCTCCGCGGTTTGCAGGGAGCTATCTGGACGATGTGCCCTTGGACTCCCGGTCACGTAAGAGGCATTCATCAAGTTGTCGTGGCAGAAGAAAAGCTGCACCAAAACAACCGCGAGGACTGTGGAACAGTGGTCAATCATGTCACATAGGCGCTACAATTTCAGCACTCTCCGCTCTTTCCTGCATAAGAGCATGGATTATGAATCAGCCAGCGCTATGGCGGCCACCTGTTTCAACACTGGCGGACTATCTTTTACAAGCAGCGAGCTCTAAAGAAAGAAGTGGTGGATTGGACCCTCGACCTGTTCTTTCTCTCTTGGAAAAATCGGGGTGGAAGTCTCGCTACGCTCAGGACGCCCATGAGAGTATGCTGCGAATTCTGGAGCTCGTTGAAGACACTGTGAACGCTCCGAAGGAAACTCGCCAGTGTTCAACGTTTCGAATGAGAAAGAGTGCACAAGTACCGTCGCTGTGCATCGGTAGGACAGAGATGAGAATGGATTGGAGACGTCGACAAATACCTCCATACATTTCAACCACAGCTTCTTGGAGCCATTGCTTTGATTGTGGGCACACTTCACCGGCTACTCTCACGGACAGTCCAATGATTCTCGTGCCTGTCTCGGAGCGAGCCAAGCCACTGGCTACATTAGTAACAAACGCCATGTATTCCAGAACTCGAGTGGAAATGTCCTGCGAGGGCTGCGGTAAAACTTGTGCACATTTACATTGTTCCGAAGTATGGCGATTACCGCAAGCTCTCATAGTATTGTTACAACGTGCTTCATACGGGTCAAGAGGGGTGTCGATAACGAGGTCACAAGTATGGTTTTACAAGTACTTAAACATTACACGGCCATACCGGGGAGAAAGTCATGGCGAAGTTTGTTATGCCTTGAGAAGTGTGGTCCGACATTCAGGGAGCGCAAGTGGATACAGGAGTCATTATGACTGTATTCTCCGAGCGCCTGAGAGCAGCGTGAAGGGGATTGATTCCGCAGACTCAAGTAGTAGATGGTGGCATGTGGATGATGATCATATTACGCGCTCTTCTGTACAGAGCGCGTGTGATACCAGCCATATCTACCTGCTTATGTTTGAAATGGAAACATAAAGCAATGGCCGTTAAATCCCAACGACGAGCACTTGCGTCACCACCTTGTATGCATGAGAATACTCTTGAATAAGCCCATATAGTGGATTTACCAAGAGATCGGAATAGCTGCTGCCCTGGTAGTACCAAGTTGGTACATCATCATCATCATGTTGATGTCAAGCTCGTACAAACAACTTTCTGAGAGGAGGCATAGTTTCATTCTGCTGGGACTCATGATACGTAGACCGTATCGAACATTATGCTACGAAATGATCGTGACGTGCATTCTATCTCGATTCGAGATGCAGTCGGAATTGACGATGCGGACAGTGAAGCCAGCGGTGCAACATCGCCTGAGCACCGGTGCCTGGGCCTACTTGGCAAACCTTTTGTCTTACGAGTGCGGCGCCACTGTCATAAAGACAAGCACTTCAAACACATTTTGCTCGACCTTGAATCGAATGTCGAACTGCAGGGAAGATAAGAGGCCTACCATTCATATCCATTTCCGAAGGTATTGGCAACGTTAGGAATGCGTATGAAGAAATCTCAAAACCCATCCCCCCACTAATTTCTGAGCGCAGTACCTGATCAAGGAACGAGAAGGGTTGAACCACTTATTTGGCAAAAGACGAATGTGCACCATGATTACAGCTCAAAGTTGATCGAGTTTAGCGCACCTGCTCCGCAAAGCTTCTAGTCGTACAGAACGCATACTAGGAGTGCACCACAATTTTATCTCGGCAGGTCGTGCATTTAATTCTCATTTTTCTCTTTGAACATTTCTACTTCGAATCAGCTGCGTGTGCTACGAGAATTTCCTCTTCCCATGAACTCTGAAGGGAAAAGAAGGATGGAATCCGATCTGACCGCACTTGAGCTTCGCCTCCATCGCTTGGAGACTTTAGTCGGAGAACCTCGTTCTGATGTGAATTTACTCAAAGAGTTGAAAGCTGTTGGAAAGGAGTTGCGAGAAAATGTGCCCGACGAAATGACCGCGGCGTTTAAGACCGTCGCTCTACTCTCTTCTGTTGGCATGCTTCCAGCAACAAGAGCGGCAAGAATGGAAAAGCTAAGCCACCTTGAAAGAACTATGGAACAAGCTGAAGAATACGTCGTGGAGTTCGACGCGTTGCAGCATGTGCTGGATAAACCTCTTGACGTAGACCAGTTGAATCGAGAAGCGCTCGCAACCTTTGAGAGCCGTATCTGTAGTGTTTCGAGAGATGTCACCGAAGAAGAGAGAAACGTTGATGCGCTTCTCATGGAGTTTAATGGAGTCACAGAAAGATTGAACGACGCGATAATGCATATGGCACACGTTCTTCAATCACGAACATCATCGAATAATGAAAAGCCCTGATATGCCTCTTGGCCATCGTGTCGGATACAGCAGGTGGAGCGGTCTATCATGTAGGTTTCACTTCATGCGTAGTATGAGGTGAAAACATTTGTAATCCGCTACAAAGTCATTCATTCGTTGTTTGCCGAAGCAGCGTTTCTGTCTCGATCTTCGCGAAGCTCTCTGTCAAGGTCATTCATAATTTTGGTTTTAAAGATATCTCTCGTGCTATCGAAGAACTCTTGAAGTTGAATGCCCTGACCACGCTCGTATTCATCGGCTTGCAAAATCATTTCGAACTTATCGATGTCCTTCATGAGCTTTGCCTCTTCAGAGGTACCATCTTCATACTCTTTCCACAATTCGTACATTTCGATACCAGCTTGACTACCTTTCAGAATGTCATCACGGATATGACGCATCGCGTCATCTTCCATTTGACGTTTATCTTCTTTTGGGACGTTATCATGAGGCGTTATATCGCCTACGATACATTCAGCCAGATCGTGCACCAAAGCCATTCGGATCAAGTGGTCTCGGTTTTTATGCGGTATTGTGAAGGCTATCAGTGCCATGCGATACATGTGATCCGAAATGGATTCTGGTAGATTGACTTTGCTGCGGACCCATCCCGTACGCTTCGTAGTCTTCAAACGACCGATGAGACGAAAAAACTCAAGCATATCCTGTGAGTTTCGAGACGCGCTCATTGTTGTGCACTTTGATTGCCGGGGCCCCGATCTCGTAGATATCGTTAGCTTTGGGATTGGACAGAAGACTGGTTGCATCACCCGTAGTTAACGCAGATCGTCTCAACTCCGCTTTGTGGCCTTTGTATCACCCATGGGGGTATGGGGGAACTGCCGGATGGAAGCTAGTACATCGCGATCAATCTGAACGCGGTTGGCTTGCCTTAGCTCTTTTATTCAATTTGCGATTTCTACATCGTGTTTCCGAGGACGTCGGGGAATTTTGAAGTAGCAATACCCTCAGTCTGGGGGTGCGGCTCCCGTTTCTTCACACGCGAACTGAGGCCAACTAGAGTACTACAGTCATCGTGATCACTAGTGCTTCCGAAAGCTATCTGCGAAACTAACAGACTGACAACTCTCATGCTGACGTTACTGCAAACGCAATGTCAACATGCTCAATGAAGTTTCTGGGACTACTAGCGAATATGGGGCAGCAGTTGACAACCTGTCTGGAAATTATCATCTTTTGAGTGTGGAGGTCGTAGCGATCGTTCGTCCCCGTTCAGTATGTGCGTACACGTAATTCGCGCTTAATGCGATGAACGGCCACTGCGAACAATTGCAATCTAGAGTGCGCGAACTCGTGCACTCCGATTCACGGCTTCTGTTCACCTCTGAAAAGGACGCATACAGATTCGGTCCTGGCCTTGGCAAGCAGAATGCTTCTGAGACATTTAGCATCTGGACCCCCCATATACGCTAGAACAAACGACAGAGGAACACACAAAACCACCTACAAAAGCTTGCTATTCGTTCAAAACCCCGCTCGGCTATCTTTCCGAAAGAGTGACGCATTGGCCAACGACCACAAGGTCGTCTTTCACACAGCTCAAGCACCAGAGAGTCGCCGGAGTCAACCCGTCAAAGTCGAGGACTCCACAGCAAAACTAAGGTGCGAGCGTGCGAAACAGGGGCCCGCGACAAACCATGGACCGTTCTTCATTACGGGAAAACGTATAACAAGTCTTTGCAGTTGAAGGTTAGAAAAAAGACTTTGTTACCAGAGAAGAAGGGGGAGCACTCCAGGGAGGAAGACGTTGGGTATTTATAGTGACGAAGGTCGCCGGCGGCGGTTGATTCGTCCACGTTGGCCACGTGTTCTGACAGAGCTGTGCTGTTGCACTCGTCATTGTCACATCTCAACCTTTGCCCTTATCTGGGTGGAAATCCAGCTTGGCGCACTTTTGAGCTGCACAAGAACGCTACCCTTGTAGATATCCCGTTCGCATCCGCACACATCTCCAACGAGCAGCTGAGAAGAACGTTCTATTCCATCGTTGGGGTTCAGGAGTACGACGCTAATTGCATTCAGCTCAGAGCAACTCCAAAAAAGACATGCACCTTTCCAATTCCGCCTTTATCTCGCCTGTATCTGTTCCAAACTGTTCGCCAAGCGCCTGGGCGCGCACTTCTCGTCGACCTCATCGACGTCCACGTGCCTATATATCACGTCGCTGTACCATCGTCGCCACTAAAGACCCATATGAAGTGCTCGGCGTTTCACGAGAGGCAGATGCTGCCACGATCAAACGAGCATACAGGCGGGCAGCACTCAAGAATCATCCAGATGTTAGCAAGGAGCCTGATGCCCGCGATCGTTTTATGAGAATTCAGGAGGCATATGCTGTGCTTTCCGACCCTTCCAAACGTGCTTCGTTTGATAGACAGCGTGCATCGGCATCCGGTTTCAACTCGTTTGCCAAGGGATTTGGATTTGACTTTGATGCGTCTCAGTATGCCAAGAAATGGCGGGAAGCCAACCCGATGCCGGAGGATATTAACGATAGTCTTGGAAGCATTTTCTCTGATTTGTTCTCTGGTGTGGCTGGTGCAGTCGGCTCAAATGGTGTCATTGAGGACTTTGTTGAGTTTCTGGAGAAGCGTGTTGAGGGATTTGGGATGGGTGGAGATGATGGTCTCAATGAGGTGCTCAACAGTTCTGACGTCGATGTGCTTGAAACTGAAATCGAAGACGCCAAGTTCGTACTAAGACAGCTTCGCTCCAGAAAAATTAGGGTTGAGGACGAGGAGCAAAGCCTCCGACAGCGAGCTCGAGATTGGAGAAAACGTGCAGACCGTGCTGATGACCGAAAAGATTATGATGTCCGTGATGCTGCGCGCGAACGGGAACAAGAATTGCTTAGAGATGCCGATAGGTTTTCAAAACGAGCAGCAAAAGCTGCGTCCCTTGTACGTGACCAAGAGCAACGATTGCAGAAGATTGAAGACAGGTTACATTTCGTGCGAAACAAACAGAAAGAAGGGGAAGATTCTCGTCAAAGACGAAGCACAGGGAGAACAACATCAGATGATATTGCTGGCAGGCCTAGAAGTTCGGTTTCGGAGAGTCGGAACAAGTCTCAGCAAGCCGCGATCGATGACGAGATACAAAAGATGAAGCGAGAGCTGGGATTGTGATTTGCTGGTCTGCAATTCATGCGTTCCTCATCCACGATATTCGGCCTGTATGTTCCTTGTACCATACGAGTACGTCTACAATCTTCTAGAAATTCTAGCAAACGCTAGGCGTGCTCTAATTCGCCCCAGCTGACGGCTTGCGGAACGCATGGATCATCCATGATGGCTATTAATGCCGTCTTGCATGATTTCAGTAAATCCCTCTCCAAGTGGACAGGTTTCTCCTCGTCGCTAAGGTATGTCGTGAAACTGCGCTTTCTTTGCTTTGCTGAGGATGTTCGTCCATCCTCAGCAAAGCAAAGAAAGCGCAATTTCACCCGACATCCTAGGAGTGGATTACAAAAGGACACTCCATGGCCGCAGCTTCTACTATTGTGATTCCGCATCAAGAAGATTGCGAAACTGTAAGCAGTCCTTCCCTTAGTCCACAGCTTTTGGATATGTCTGGTATCACTCAATCCTGCGAGCGAGCGGAAAAGTCGTACCTAATACAGAATCTACCAGTCGCTGAGCGAGGAGTGGGTGCCGCATCTGATACACCTGCACATTAGAAAATGAACGACATTGAATGGGTTGTCTTCGCTCTAAAAACGCTCGGAGCGAATATACCTTTGCACGGGGTATCGCTCCACCGCTCATATTGTTTTCTACGCCGAGCTGGGATGATGAGGGAAGGGAACACGCACACAAAGTGTTCGGAAGCCGTTCCAAATTCCAACATGATGCTACAAAGTAACGTTGGCTCGGAAAGAACTCGCGAGATGATCAAGAAGTTACAGCGCAAAACTGCAGTCTGTAACTTTTTGGGCAGCGGGAGCGTGAAGCGAAAGCCAAGTGTGCCCCGAAAATGAGCGTTGTGTATGTATGGTTGATGGAGTTTGTCCGCAGAAAGCTTTACGGTTGATGGAGCATAGCGTGGTGCTGCACTCGCGACGGCGACGGGGGGAAGAGTTGTGTGGTGGAGTTTTATTCGCGAGCAAAACGCAGGGAAGCGGGTGACGTGGACGCACGGTGCTTTTTTGGCTCGACTAGTAGGGCACAAAACGATAGGCTATGAGTAGTTTGTTCCTCTCGAGACAGGTTGGAGCAGAGGGCGCGAGGCGCGAAGCTGTGAGGGACGGCGGGGGATGGGATTGGTATCGCGGGACGACGGGAAGTAAACATCGGGTCCGCGGTGCGGTTTAGTGCGGCAGCGCTTTGGGCGTCGAAGTTGGGGCTCAACAACGGGGATGGAGCGAACGGTTTGGCACGGAACGCAACGGCTTGTCGTGTTGTGTAATTTGTGAATTGGCGCGGTGGGACAGCATCCAGCCGGCGAGCTGTTTTTACAGTGCCAATTACAGGCTACACGCTCACCATAACAAAGTTCAATGCGCGGAGCCACGGTTCGTGCGGCGGTTACAAAGGTCGTTATGGGACGAGCGGCTTGTTCCGAAGTTCGGAATCCGAACGCGGCGCGTAGATTAGAGTGAACAGTAAGGTAGTCGCAATGGAGATAAACGACTTGCTCCACGCTTCCATGTCAACTGCTGTGTTGCGCGGTGCGGCGGGCAAACGAGCCGCTGTGGTGAAGTCGATCGGCGACGGTGTGACATGTCTGTAGCCTCTTTGCGTGAAGATCCACCAACTGTTTGACCGTCTCTTCCAATAGCGCCACGCGCTGACAGTTTGGGCACTTGTTGTTCCGTCGAAGCCATGCCTTGACGCACGACGAGTGGAAGACGTGTCCACAAGTAGCGATTGTTCTCGCCGATTGAGAGCGCTCAATCATGTCAAGACAAATGGTACATAAGCAGTTCTCATGCGGTTTCGCACAACGAGGGGCTGCCATGGCGATCTTCTCATCCGAGAGCCCCCCACACGCGGGCGGCGCGCATGCGGTTGCGGTACCGAGTGGCGGAGGTTGTGTGACGAGCGGAGAATGCGAGTACGAGGGTGAGTACAATCCAACGGAAAGATGTCGATAGATGGCACGAGCGGTGAACGCGAAGATGATGAGGAAAAGAACGCCGCACAGCGATATGAACGCTACGCACCACGTCGGCATGGTTGAACGAGAGCATCAAACACGAGCATGAAGAAGAAACATGCGATGAGATACAACGCGTGAAGGGGTCCGGGGGTGAAGGGGGCGGAAGCAACGACGAGTAGCGAGCGCTTGCGTGGGACGGCGGGAGGGGGAGGGCGCGGAGGCGGCGGAGGGGAAGAAACAGAGCGAGAGAGACATGGAGCTGTGAGGACACGCTTGACGCGTCGGGCGTGACACGCGTCGCACGCGTGTTTTTTCGGCCATGTTTATATATATATCGAAAGCCTTCCACAGCGCGCGTTTGATACGCAACGAGTCTTTTTTGAACGCGCATGTTTTCCAGGTTACAGTCGTGCGCACGTCTTTTCGAGCGCCTTAAATCGGTTACAGCGCGCCGCGCTGCGTCTCGTGATGCTTTGAATTGAACAGCAAATCAAAGCCACATGCGTTTTTTGCCCGTTCCGCCGGCTTGCGTTCCACGCGCCGCACGTGCCTCTACGTGTGTGACTTGTGCAGCTGTACAGCGCACGCTACTGCCAATCACCTATCTCGTGCTCGGCCCCTCCGCGTTCCCGCCAACTTACATCCACCAACGGCGTACAGCGTCCCTGTGCACGCGTTGTCCTCGTCACCTCTTCGCGGTGATCATTCGCGACGCGCAATCCGGCTCGTTTTGCCTCCCTTTCCACCGATTGCACACGGCCTCGCATATTCTGCTGCGCATTGCATGAGGTTGCCGCCCAGTCCTCCTCAGCCTCAGCAGTGGCACTTCCACCGTCATAAGATTCGCAGTTCTCCGGGCTAAAACTCCATCACTTTCGTATTGAATCAGCGTGGCACAAATGCGTTCTGTATGGCAATGTCAGCCAGGCTGAGCGCTTGGGCCCTTCTCTTGTTTCCCACCAGGCCACTTCATTTGTTTCATGCTTTTGCGCTGCTGTGCATCTGTATAAGATCGTTCAAGCTTTTTCGTTGACCAGGTCTCACGTCTGCCTCGTCAATCTGCGCTGCCTTGTCTACACAACTCACGGCACCGAGTTTTTCACTAAACGCTGACAAACAATGGAGGGAAAGCTCAGCATTTGGATCAAGTCTGGTAGCTTCAATCATTACAGAGATCTTTATATCCAGGTCCTCGTCGATGACAACGATGTACGTTCCAAAGCTGCTTCAGCAACAGCACCTTGTTCGTTAAGTACTAATCGATGCTCTTTGTTTTCTAATACACAGATCTGGAGAACTGATGATAAGGATGGTTTCTCGCCCAATTGGGACTCCACTGTCGTCAAGCATGTCAAGGGCGATTACGAGAAGATCATCCTCAGGCTCATGGACGAAGATACATGTACGTGATTGGTTACGTATGTATTAGCTGCACGTCCACATTACTGACCATTTTGTTGCGTGTTCGCACCGTGATGTGCGCTTGATCATACATCCTCGACAGTCACGTAAGTAGTGCTCAGCGCTATTGCACAAAGCTTGACAAGTTGAACTACATCGATTGCTAACACAGCACCGCTTATCCACGTATCTTAACGTTCTTTAGACGTGACGACGTAATTGCCACTGCTGAGTTCCCCATCGCCGACTTGCTCGATGATGGTATCAACGATGACGAAATCCCCATGTGTGACGCAGATGGTAACCAAATCGGAACTTTGGCAGTGAACATCAACTTTGAAGAGGGAGATGGTGAGTTGAAGCACACACCAACATGACTTTGCATTTCTTTTCGTATTTGAATGCTAACCAGCGATGTTACTCAATGTTATTAGTGAATCTGTTCCAGCTCTTTGGATCAATGCTTCACAAGGGAGAATAAAACACAGCACATTGTCTGTCACATGGAACACGGCGCTTAATTGATGTAACAAGCATATGCGAGCGTTAAGCAACACGTACGAGGGGTAATGTTAGAATAAAGAAATCGCAGTGCCCGTGTTTGATCGCCGCTTCACATTCATCCTTCTGTTTTTCTCAATTATGACACGACACCCTTTGTACGACAATAATGTTACAAAGAGGTCGCTCGCGACGCGAACGGGCAAAGCAAAGAGCGAGCGAGCACATGGCGGATCACCCACACAAGCTGAGGTACGAAAGTACGTAACGAACTTACAAAATCGCACGCCAGAAATGAGCAAGAAATGCACGTGTCAGCGCACCCCGCCGTAGCGCTCAGTATCTTCCAGCAGCGTGGATGCAATCAACAAGTGGCGCGCCACGCAACATGCAACGCTGTCACGCTGACAACCAAAAACGAAACACGCGCGACTTACAGGTGAGCTCTGGCCCTCGATTCCGTGCCACAAAAAAAGGCCCAAATCAAATGGAAAACAACACCCATGCCAAAGATCGAGCTGCAAATGTAGATATGCAACCCTTCCCAACGCTTACGTGTACGACACTTTTGTTGGCACATACGTTGTGCTTCAAGCATTGCACCTGCACTCCCCACTTCCGATCTGTCTGCTTTTTAAGCGTTCCCAGTTCCTTCTGCCAGCCTTCCCCCGCTTCTTGCCTCCCATCGCACTCGCTCTTGTCTTAAGCTTTTTCAGTCGACTTTGTGAATATCTTACCGTCTTTGTCAACCAGCAACCATGTCTGAAGTTGAGGGAAAGATCAGCATCTGGATCAAGTCAGGTTCCTTCAACCACGCCAGCGATTTGTATATCAAGGTGTTTATCGATGACAACGATGTACGTCAAAACCGTTTCAGTACATCGTTCGTACATTCTTGGCGAAGCTTTTGCTAACCAATCCATGTCTTGTTATGGCCTCCACACCCCGTAGATTTGGAGAACTGATGACAAGGACGGCTTTACTCCAGACTGGGACTCCACTTGCGTCAAACACATCAAAGGCGATTACGAGAAGGTCATCATCAAACTTCTGGACGAGGATACATGTACGTTGCGCTCCTCCTCGCATCGTCCACCGAAACGGACCAAATGCATTCCGGTACTAACTTTGCACTGCCATTGCCTCGCTCTCTCGATCTCGAACTTTTGGTCCATCATTGCCTTCAATCTTCCCAGTCTCGTAAGTTTTGTCTGACTCCTAAGCTGTGCGTTCTATGCGCAACAGAAAGAAAGGCGTTCTAACTCGCTCTTGCTTCTCACATGTGAATCGTGACAGACGTGATGATGTGATTGCCACTGCTGAGTTCTCGATCCACGATTTGCTCGACGATGGTATCAATGACGACGAGGTTCCTATGAGCGACGCCGATGGCAATCAAGTTGGAACGCTTGCCGTCAACATCAATTTCGAGGCGGGAGACGGTACGTACAATGTGTTCGCAGAACAACCGCATAGCAAGCAGTACAGGAGCACTAACAATCTTTTATGTCCCACTGCACCTAAACAGTGAATGCGTTCGAACTGTTTGGAGCAATGCTTCACAAGGGCGATGATTAAACTCCCCCACTTCAGCCCGTACCACGTAGTGCGTTTTGGAGCACAAGAAAACGTCTACGGGCACCCGATCGGGTTTATCTAGAAGTAAAAGGCGAGCTTGCACATTGTTAGCTCGTGACACTGATGCGATTTTGCCCAGTGTACAGTGTTAATCATTTGCCCTTTGCAACTCCTTTGATCGTGCAAATTGCCATTTGACGTAAAAAGTTTGGCCCTCATCTGTAGATGAGCAGCGCACCAGCATGTACTTTTAAAACACTACCATAAAGCAGCGAAAGAATATTCCCTGTGATCGAAACGACAAGGACTCGTATTAAGATTAATCACCGTAACGCAGTTCTGCTCAGGTGCGATTGGGAATAAGATTAGCCGCTTCATCTCTCAATTGATGAGCGGCCTCAGAGAAATGTTCAAACTCATCCGGTGCAACGATGTAGAACACACCGGCTCCAGCGATAGCACCGGCCATGTTAGCGAGAGAAACCCACAGCATATACGGAATCTTCCAGAAGTGCTTGATGAGGTTAAGACCAATCACGACTGCAGGATTGAACGCACCGCCGCTGATGGGACCCACAGCGATGGCACCAACGAGAACCACGAGACCGATGGCAGCTGTTTGACGGCCAAAAGACAGAAAGAATAGTGTGAGGATCGGGATTGCATGCAAAAGGAATGTTAAAATGAAATGAGCAGTGAAACGTACCTCCAAAGTACTGGTTGTTCTCAGCCTTGCTGTTAGTGGCGGTAGCTAAGACGACAAAGCACAACAAGGAGGTGAAAGTAAACTCAGCGACAAAAGCCTGAAGAAAGTTGTGGCCCTCTCCAATCTGGACGGCGGAAAGGGAGCCTGAAATAAGGGCGCCCAATAGTGCACCGAGTGCACCACCACCAACCTGGAAGATCCAGTACAACAACATCTCATCCAAAGAAATCTTTCCACGCAGGAAAACAGAAAAGGTAACGGCTGGATTCACATGTCCACCAGAGATTGGAGCAGCAGCATACACAAGAAGCACAAGCACCAGACCAATCGCTACGGGAGCAAGCCCTGGGGAGACGGCTACGGAGATCTGAATGGTCATGACGAGCATGGCAGTAGCCACTAGCTCCATCATGACCTTTCCAAACTTTGTACGGAACTCCTCGAGAGCCATGTTAGACAAACTGTAGTATTAGCAACAGAAACAGAACAAAAAAACGAAGAGACAGCTACAATGTCAAAACGGAAATAGTTGTGGCAACGATCGCAAGTTCGGCCGCCTTTATACTGGGGAGAGACAAAGCGTCCGCGCGCATGCAAAGGTGCCAGCCAAAATCGGCGGCTCTTGTTCGTGCGTTCGCGCACGATCACAACACGATCACGGCCCGAGCGAATCACGGCGCTACCGGAACGAAAACAAACCCTGGTGCATCCGGAGAGCCCGTGCGCGTGCGCGGCGCGTGCACGTCGCCCATATCTGGCGGGCGAACGCACGTGAACAAAGTAACGCCGCGGCTGAAGTCAACGTGGCGCACGTCGTATGGAATCACAGCGTAGCCGATGAGCAGGTGACAGGTGGAGGGAGGCATCACGCGATTGGCTGAGCATAAAGATACGCGTGACGCGCGCATGAAACGGTGTCACGCTAGGATCGAGGAGCCTGTAAGTCGTCGTGAGTTTGGCTGCGACTGAAGCGACGGATTGTGCCAGGTGGACACGTGCCAATGGTTGATGGCACTTCATTGGTCAGTTACGCTTGGTCATCAGGTAGTGCGCCACGTGCCATTCTTGTCCGTTGTTGTAGCCAAACAGTTCGGCAACAGCCAGGTAGAACGTTCTCCAGTACGCCTCCCACTTCGTCGCTTCCCCTCCGTACGTGCTTCGCAAGTACGGGCGGATCTTCTCGATGTTCCGGTCGAAGTTTTGAAGCCAGTGTTCCGAAGTTTGTGCATAATGTCTACCATCCACACGCCATCTTTCCACCACTTTCACGTGGTCCTGAAAGTAGTGGAGAACATCGTCGCTTGCCATTGTTCCTCCCGTGAAGAAGTATCTTCCCATCCAATTTGTAGCGCCTTCTGTCTCGAAATTGTAGATGTATTTGATGTGACAGAAGATATGAATGAACAGTCTGCTGTCCTTGTGCATCCAGCTTGACATTTTCTTCAGCAATTCTCCATAGTTTTTCATATGTTCGAACATTTCGATGGAGAATATCATATCGAATGTGCCACAACCTTCCACATGATCAATCTTTGATATGTCTGCAGTGATGATTGTAACGTTCTTATACCCTTTCTTTCGCGCTTCTTCCTCAATGAACTTTCGCTGCGTCCAACTGTTGGAGAGACCCCGAATCTTGCAGTTTGGATAGTTCTCTGCAATGTAAAGTGTGAGACTTCCCCATCCACACCCGAGATCTAACACACTCATACCATCTTTCAACCCAGCCCGTTGACAATACAATCGCAACATACTTTCTTCCGCAGCGTTCAAACTTGCATCCGCTGATTCGTAGTAACATGAAGAGTATTTCATTCGCTTTCCAAGAGTGTATTGAAAGATTTCTGTCGGCACTTCGTAATGTTGTTCATTGGCCTTTTCTTGTTTTATCGCAATTTCATTCGAGCCCAATAACCGGATCATCTCCATCTTGTGTCTCATTTCTTCCTCGATTGTGGAACTACCTTCTTCAACCAGACGTTCAGCTAAAAGCTTTCGAATTCCAATCCGTGTTATCCAATCTGGAGTTGCGTTGCGCT
The DNA here is from genome assembly GCA_030374735.1 of Gracilaria caudata. Classification (NCBI taxonomy): domain Eukaryota; phylum Rhodophyta; class Florideophyceae; order Gracilariales; family Gracilariaceae; genus Gracilaria; species Gracilaria caudata. The sequence continues at coordinate 20,781 of JASCIV010000057.1, forward strand.
CTAGCAGAGCTTCTGCTATTTGCATCATCGTCATTCTGCTTTCACACTTTTTTCTCCAACCTCTACACGCTTTGGAGAGACCGGTGCTTCTCCTCGTTTCGTCAAATCCAAGTGCACTACTAGCCCCTGCAAATTGGAACGGTTCGACTATGAGCGAGCAGGTTCTTGGTGGTGCGGAGATCTCTTGGCAAACGCATGTTTATGTTATGTTAAACAACACGAATAACACGTGAATTTTTGGGCCCGTTAGGCCTTCACTCAAAATGCTTCATTCAAAAAGGATACAGTTGTTCCTCTCGCAAGTCAACACTCGTCACTGTCCAGGATACTGGCGCTTAAAAGCAATCTCGCAGACCGCAGTTCGCCTTGCGCTGAGGGACAGTTAAGGAGTTCGCGATGCACAAAGTGCTCCCCGCATTCACCCACTACGGCTTTGCAAAGCGACGCCAGGAAGCGCGAACGCAAACACAACAAGTGATCTGTAGCCGACGACGACAAACTACGGACGAGGGCAAAAAGCAAAGCGGTAAGCATCCGAAGAAGCCCCGCTCAAGAACGTATGAAAAGAGAAACAGACCTTCACGCACAATACAAGCGATATGGAGTGGTCACGTAATAGCAGAAAGTGATGATTATGAAGTACGTCCCTCAAATTCGACTGGATAAATACGCGCTCCAGCAAAAGAATGGTTTCTGACTTGCTTAGTTTATGGATGGGCGGTTCTTTTTCCCCGGTGAGAGAGTGAGATGGGAGCATGTTGAGAAGAGCGAGAGGACTAGACATCATAATCCCGTGGGCCAAATGGGAATGCATGACATTGTGATTCGTTCCAAGAATAATGCGAGGGTGCTTAGAAACCGTGGCGCTGTGATGTCGTTTCAGAACTTGAAACGGCCGTACGAGAAACTTGAGGGGTATACCTTCTTTTGGAAGGGTGTGCAGATTTTGGGCATGAGAGAACTGAAAAAACCAGTCGTATACTGAAGACCCGTTGAGGAACATTATGGTTTCGATGTCGATGACGATTTTGTATTCAAGCTTTGACGGGTATCTTAACTAGGATGGAATTCATCATATCTAAACGTCTCTAAATGGGCACAGCAGTGCTCTCTTTCGAGGCAAAGAAGGCAACTTCTGTAATCTATTCTTTGAAACTGTTTTGGTGTCTCCTACAACATGGCCGTGGTATATTTAGGAAGAATAGTATCGGGTATCATGTGAATCCCAAGTAATTTCTGGTTTAGAAGAGCTACTGTGAGAGAACAAATATCGCGTCAAGCGAGACTAGGAGTACTGGTTGTATTCATGCAATGCAATCAAGAGGCAACTGCATAACAAACTGTAAAAAAGAGCTGCTGGGTGATATAAGCCCGTTTGGCTTCTGTAGCTTTGCCTCACTAAACTGGAAGCCCCTGTATCAATTTCAAATGCCACTCGACTGCTCGTATTTACCCAACCTAGTAACGAGTGTTGAAAAGTTGATGAAATGGTTCGATAAAATGGGATGGAAACATCGCGGCAGGGTTGGTCAATTCCAGCGTCAGAACGGCACTGGGCAGTGAGAGGAACTCTTATTATGAATATCATCATTTCAACATAGCTTCACCTAAGAAAGAAGAAGAAGAACCTCATATTCTGAAGCATATTCTGGATCGATATGTTGGTAGGGTCTAGAGTGAAGCTGTTCACTACAATTCTCCATGTACGTTCTAGAGAAAGAATTGCTCTGAGGTGTAGTCCTTTCACATTTGCAAAATGAGGGAGATGCGGCCCACAAGAACAGAAAGATTGAAGAGTTGTTATACTGTCACGCCTTCAGAAACACGCTAGATAAATCATACATTTCACGTCTTCTTGCTACAAAGATGTGTTTCGAAATCTTCTCTGTTTCAAATCCATAAGGGTTCAACGAATTCTTTTCTTCGAAGTACCACCGGCAAAAACTTCTCGTCAGGACCGCGAAACCACCAGGTCGAAGCACTCGATGAAGTTCAAACCAGAACTCGTGTTGTTTAAGGAGATACTTCGAGTGTGGGTCACAACCGATGTTGACAACATCGAAAGATCGAGGGTACACTGGAACATTATTCTTCCAGTTGTGCAACATTGCCAGACCCCCAAGGCTGAGTATTCCTTTCACGACCAAATTCTGAGACGCTTGATTCAAATGTAGCACACTGCTCTGGAGAATGACATCCATTTCTGCACATTGTGCTGCCTCTGGGCAGTTAACGCTTAGAACTCTTGTGGTGCTATTCTGCGACAGCTGCTTCACCATTGCAGTCACTGTCAACCGCTCCTTATCTATCTGCGCAAGGTTATCTTCATGGCTCTTTTCTGATTTCGCTATGTATCTCTTCACTTTCTTGGGACAGTAAGTAGCTTTCCGAAAACCATCCCCGCCCTTCTTCGTCTTGATCTGTACCCTATGCTTTTGACACATTGTAATAATTCTATGAACTCGTTTGCATTTGAACGGTTGTCTCTGCAATGCCTCCTCCCAAGCTGGGTGCTTTAGCAACTCTGATCCTTCTGGGGCAAAGGTAAAAACGAAATACCCTCCGGGTACCAATAGGCGGTTCACTTCCCTCAACCATGTATCGTATCCGGCGTTATGATGCCAACACCATTTGCAGTGTACGACATCGAAAGTTGATGAGGGAAATGGCAATGATCCTGTGAAGTTGGCGAGGAAAGATGGAAGCCCTCTATCAGATATAATCGTCTGTAGTCTGAGGTAATCATCCGGCCAAACATAAGAAACGGCTTTGACAGCCCCACCACCTCCCCGTTCATCGAGTAGAGCAGCAGCAACAGATCCGATACCGGCTCCCATGTCCAACATGACGTAGGGAGCATTCTTCGCACAGCGTTTTATGGGTTTGAACTGCTTAAGCAAGAATTTGACATATTCAAAGTTGTTTGCGAAAGACCTACCAGAAGTCCCACCCTCTTCGCGTATGTTGATCTCATGTGCTTCTATACGTGCCCATCTTTGGTTCGCCAGGTGAAGCCGATATTCCGAGTTGTTTGTATCAAGCTCACCAACATTGGCGAGCGGGGTACGCCAAAACGAGCGAGGACGGGGAAGCGGTGGAGTGTAATTGAACGGAGGTCTAACTAAACATGGCCATTTTGTCGGAGTGTGCGGCGTATTGAGAGTGTTTGGTACTCTCACGTAGAACGGATCGGAACATTCAGATATCCTGGGTAATGGGCGCTGTTCGAAGCCGTAAAAGAATAAGAAGAGTAAAGAAAAGACTACCAACGCAATTCTCGCAAGGCGTAATAGTCTTCTCGTACCCTTCATGTCTGGATCTGAATCTGGTTCTCACCGCGAGACGTGTACGCTCTTGCAAAAGGTCTCACAAAGGAATCCCATATTTCTTCACGAGCACATGATTGAATACCAGGATACCCGCTATACAGTTTACCAGGATAGAACTGCTCAAGGTTTGTCTGGAGAAATCGTATCAAAGCTCGGACAGAAAGCACCGACGTTAATTGGCCCTTTCTTATTACTTCTACAGACATAAGTTGGTCTAACACGAAGCTGGGTCTCAGCAACACAGCTTTCTGAACTCCTGCTCTTGTATCAGGCGAAAAGATGCCGTCTGCAACTCTCTCAGGAACGGGGTGAGGATGTTGCGATTTCGCATTCGGAGCCATTTAGCGTGGGCCACGGTGGAAAGAATTCAGCCCCGCTAAATCTCTAAACACAACACACCGCTAATCCTTCAAAACAGAACGATTCGCCGACACGACCAGCATTCCCGACCTTCAGAATTACTCATTTGTGGAATTCGCGCGCACTGGCCTTAGTAGTTGGCGTATCGTTCCGTCAGTCCCACAGTGGATTTTCAACCACAGCAAGGACAACTCCCGTTCGCCGAAGCGAGTTTATATACGACGTTTGCTTTGAAGTTACCTCATCCAGATGACATTCTCATCGTACATGCCGAAGAAAACAGGCACAAATCCCACCCTGGTCCGCGCAAAAAATGGGTGTGACGAACATGCGAATCACCCTTGTTTCTCTCAACTTGATTTGGACAATTGTTTCAATGGCCGGGGCGAGGATGACATGGAAAGAATTGACTATTGTAGCCGGACCACAGCAACAAAATCAGGCCAAGTAGTGATAGGTCTGCGGATTGTTCTCATCTCGTTCCAGGTACTCGCGTTCAATGAGTGATTCTATTCGCTTCTTCACGTCCCCAGGCTTATGTGGAAATCGCAGTTGATTGTAAATTTCCGAAAGCAAAGCAGTATGTTGCAATGTGCGTCTTGTCTTCATGATGCGTACAACAGCAGCATCGATCTGATAGTTTCTTTCTTGGAACACCTTCTTTGTTGTAGCGGCATTTTCTTCTACAGTTTCCTTCATTTGAATAGCATTAATCTTGAGTTTTGTCAGACGATGGGTGAACTTCTTATTAAATTCAAAAGAATCGGTAGACACAACCCTAGGACCTTTGGGCCTCTTCTGCAACACCCTAGCTCTTCCACATGCAAGCGAAAGCAGGGTTCGTTTCAAGGGCTGTTCGTCAATTCCGGTTGCTTCAGCAATGTCAAGGTATGAGATCTCGTCAGCGTCATTGAAGAGAACCATTACTATTGTTTGATACAAAGAGAGCTGTAGTATCTTGATTCCCTCTGGAAAACGTGCTCTCACTGTGCAAGATCCATCTACATGCTGCCATGCAAGTTTGCGAACGCTATGTTTGGTGAGATAAAAGTTCTTGAATACCTCCTGGCAATCAATAAGTGACTGGGGCAGCTTGACATTCGAAGGCTGTGTGCTAAGTGGCCATCGAGCAGCTTCCAAGACGAACACATTAAGGTCAACGCCAGGGGGTAACTTGGTCTTCGACACCTTATGCGTTCTGAAACTCTGCATAAGATCTTTGCTTGTGTCGACGTCCCTGAACATAGCTTCCAGTTTAGACGTGAACTGTCGCCCACATTCCTGCTTTAGTTTGGAAATCATACTCTTTTCGAGATCTAAACTAGCAGACTTGTCGTTAAGCAAACGCTTTGCAAGATCTTTGTTATAAAAAGCCTCAAACACGTCTTTGCCGTCGATGAAGCGGAAGAGAGTTAGGGCCTTGTCCAAAGTGGACTCCAGTTGTTCCTCTGAAAACCCCTTGTTGCCAGTGCGTAGAATACCATCGACAAACTTGGCAATGAGCTCCGCAGGCTTGTTTTCACGAGCGTTTACAAATGACTCGAACGCAAAATTGATGGCAATGTTGAAGGCCTCCGTACCATCAAATGAATAGTTAACAAGATCATCGAGCCTCGATTTGAGTGTAAGCAAGGACTGAACCATTTCTGGGTCTTTGGACTTGTCCATCACAATAGCACGACCGACTTTCTTGACGTAGTCAATGAGTCGAGATTTCATGAGTTCGTTTGGAGAGTCAGAGTCCGGTGGCATGTGATCGCTGGCACGCGAAAGTACGACGTAGCAACGCTTAAGATCATCCCTGCGATGGTTATCGCACATTGAACTGAAGCCATTATCGAGCAGGGGAAGTACGTGGTCAGAGACGAGACGCTTCTCAACTGTTGATATAAGCGGATTACGAGTTCGCGGATCAAGGGTTCGCAAGGCGCGCTGGGATTCATCGAAGATACGATGCTCAGCGTGTTTGAGGTAGGCTGGCACATCACGTGAAGCGACGAGATTGCGTGATTCGTTGCGATAGTAGGCGTCCGTATCCCCTAAAAAGGGTTTCTCAAACGCCTGGTCGTAGGTGCCTATGGCGGAAAACATGAGAAGGAGGTTGCGAATGAGCGAGATATCGACGGCGTCCCCGTCGCGTTCACTGTTAATGAGGGAAAGGAGACAATTAACGGTGTGGGTTTGTAAGTTAGGCGCAGTAGAGAAGTGGGTGCGGAACAGGAGAAGACCCATATCCCAGAAGGAACGCGCCTGAGGATGGGCAGCCTGTACGATGTAAGTACGATCCAAGTAAAGAAAGATCTGTCGAATGCGCAGCATATGGGCGCAAAACGAGTCCCACTCGGCCAGAACAGCTCCAAGAAACGCGCTCTCGCTGGCGCGCACGGTCGCAAGCTCGGATATGCCAGCCGCAATATGACGATCACAGGCATCGCGCAGCGCGTCATAGAGCGCGGGTGCATGACGATGCAGTACAACATCGTGCACATGACCGTACAGCTCCTCCAGAGAGGAGGGCACTGGACGACTCTGGTGGACGGCGTCGACAGCAGGCTTGAGGTGCGTGTTCCAAGCGTGGCGAAACAGCTGCGGCGGCGCGGAGGGCTTTCGGTCGTAGGCGCGAATGCGCATCTTGCGCGGCGCGCCGGAGCGGCCGCGTTGCGATGGCGATGGGCGAGACGCGCCAGTGCGCGCCGCGTGGCCGCCGCGCGCGGAGGTGGTCTGCGCGCCGCTGGCCATGAGCGGGACAGGGAGGGGGACGCAGACGGACGAGCCGAGACCGCACTCAGAAGGCGATGCGGACGACGGTGGAACGCACCGTCTCACCGCGAAGGACACTCGGGTCGTATCTCGCAGCATCAGCGCATCATAAAGCCTCGTCGGGCCCCTCCACCGCGCCGCGAAAAAGAGCGTCCAGGAGCGCCCGCTGACAGCATCTTACAGCGCGCAATTTATATGCGCCGTGCCATGGACGCAGATCCAACACGCACCGCAAACGAGAGCGCTACGCCTCCGCGCCAATGGCGCTCGTAGAGATCGTAAAGCTGCCGCAGAGCGCGCCCGGAGCCCGTCTGTTTGTCAACCGAGCCGCTCGCAATGCCGGCCCCCGCCCCCGTGGCCTTCGTCGCCGCGTTCCCTCTACGTCGCTCGCGCATCCAGCCTTGCGTGCAGCGTCATCACTCTCGACTGCGAGCGCAGTGCTCCTCCACGCCGCCTTCGGGCCCACGCGCTGCGAACGGCGCATGGAGACGAGCGCTTGCGGCGGCGGCGGTCGCCGTGCAGATGTTGCGTCCGATGCCGTTGCGCGCCTTGCAGACGCCGGAGGTCCGTGGAGAGGGCGCTGTGGCTTCTGCCCGTTTGTCCAGACGCGTCATTGTGGCTGATGCGATTGCCGTTGCGCCGGTGATTGATACCGTTGCCGATGAGAGCGAGGAGCAACAAATAGACTCGACGCAGTCGCTGCTTGGTTCGCTTCCGGCGCGGATCGAGCGTCTTCGATTGTCGTTACTTTCATTAGTTCAACATTCCCACGATTCGCATCAACACGCTGTCAACGACGCGCTTGTGTTGCTCATTGCTACCGTCATTATCATCCCGTTAGCACGCCGCTTCGGTATCTCGCCCATTCTTGGCTTTCTTGCCGCCGGTGTGGCGTTGGGCCCGAATGGATTTGCGCTCGTCAATGATGTGCGCACCACAAAGGCGCTTGCTGAACTCGGTGTCGTATTTTTTCTCTTCGAGATGGGTTTGGAACTCTCCACATCCAAGCTCAACTCGCTACGAGCTGACGTGTTCGGGTTGGGCACTGCACAGTTCTTCATCACGGGAGCCATTATCACCGCCTCTGCTATTGCCGCGGGCATCACCTCCCAGGCTGCTATTGTTGTCGGTGCCGCTTTGGCCCTTAGTTCCAGCGCATTTGTGCTTCAACTCCTCTCTGAGCGTGGTGAAGTTGGTACTCGATTCGGTCGCGCCGCCTTTGGTATCCTCTTGTTTCAGGACCTTGTAGTAGTTCCGGTCCTTGTCCTCATCCCTCTACTTGCCGGCTCGGGAGCTCCAGCCGCTGTGTGGCGCGCTATAAGTGTCGCTAGTGTCAAGGCTTTGCTTGCCCTTGCTTTTATCATCTTTATGGGCAACAACGCCTTGCAACCTGTTTTTCGCTTTGTCGCGCGCGCTAGGAGCCCGGAGGCCTTCATTGCTGTAATCCTTCTCACCGTGCTGGGTACGTCTTCCCTCACACAAATGCTCGGCTTGAGTGACACCCTTGGAGCCTTTTTGGCAGGCGTTATGCTTGCAGAAACCAAGTTTCGACATCAAGTCGAAGCAGATATCCAGCCGTTCCGAGGTCTCTTACTTGGTTTGTTCTTCATGACTGTAGGCTTTTCAATTGATCTCAATCTTGCATGGGCCAATTTAAGCAAGGTGGTATCCCTAGTATCTGGACTGCTGGCAATCAAGGCTAGCGTTATCGCAGCCGCTGGTGTTACTTTTGGGTTAAGTGTTGGATCTGCTCTGCGAACTGGACTGCTCCTTTCGCAAGGAGGAGAGTTTGCTTTTGTTATTTTCGGCCTGGGGCTATCAGTTGGCGTGTTGCCCGCTGATCTGAGTCAGTTGCTTCTCCTCGTTGTGGCCATTTCTATGGCCGTGACACCGCTTCTGGCGGCAATCGGACGACAAATATCAACCCGACTGGAGAAAAAGAGAGGGCTTATTGGGGTGCGTATGGAGGATGCTGACACCGCTGACGCTCGAGATTTTGTAATGGTAGCTGGCTGGGGTCGCGTTGGTCAGTCTGTTTGCGAAATGCTTGATGCCAAACTTGTGAGGTATATGGCATTCGATATGTCTCCGACCCGAGTCATTGACGCGCGTAATAAGGGCTTACCGGTCTTCTTTGGAGACGCCTCACGCCCTGAAGTTTTGCGTGCGGCAGGTGTTGAGAGAGCCCGTGCGGTTGTTGTCACACTTGATGATCCTGAACAGGCGTTGAGAGCTGTTCAGAACATCCGCCGAGAATTTGAAGGAGTCAAAGTTTTCTGTCGCGCTCGCGATGCCAAACATCAGAAACTGTTGCAGGCTGCTGGAGCCACTGCCATCGTTCCTGAACTACTGGAGGCTTCACTTCTCCTAGGGGGGGCTGTTCTCCTGGACTATGGAACACCTTTAGATGAAGTTAACTCTTTGGTTGAGGAGGCAAGATCGGAGAACCTCTCTGAGATTGGGGTGTCTGATGATGTAACTGCCACAATTGGATCTACATTCAGAGAGTCGAGATCGCGGGCACTTCGTGAACAAGAGCAGAAGCACGCAGAACCTGAAGTAGAGGAAGAGGACGAGAGCGAAGAACCCGAACTTCCCCTTGAACCTGATGTGAAGAGTGAGGATATTCCAATCGTATCAACCGCCACTGACGCCACAGAGGACATCTACGAACCTGCCGAGCAAGTAAGCGTCCCCGTTGAGGATGGAGTTCTTCAAGGAAAGAAGACCGTTGTTGTTGAGGACCCGGATTCAGATTCTGTCCGGTGAGAATTACTTGGCAATGCTTTAACCGGGCTAAAGCTTATCTGTTGCATCATGCAGCCACTGTAACTTTTCTACTTAACAGTTTTGTTATTCGTTATCAACGCACGAAATTTTTGGTAACCCACATCGTCGACTCGATGACGGGCTTTGAACAAGCGCTTGTTCGAAATTTTGTTAGTTGTGCATGAGCAATAGCAGTCTCGGAGAGCAACTGATGTGGTGAACAGTTGTTGATGTCCCTTGTTTATGTTCTTTTTCCTGTGCGTTTTTGACTACATGTAGCTACTAGAGAAGATATGTAGATTCGGGCGAAGCCGTATTCAGATATATATAGAATGATCGTGAACTTTGTGTAAATTCATCACTGCAGGCAGCTTGGAACAAAACGTGTCTCAAGAGGCTGCTGAGGGCAACTGATGTACGCAAGTTTCATGTTCTCCGCTGCGTGCAATCGCGTAATTGCAGAACAATTGGCCCCCAAGTGCCTGTCACGAGGTATGAGAAAAGCGACCCTTGCTTCGACTGAACAGTCTGGGAAAGAGGCCCAATTGCTTAATCATCAAGATCGTCCAATGCAGCGGCTGCATGCTCGTCCGGGAAGTCCACAATAGTCTCAATTTCTGCGCCATCATACGCAATTTGATAAATCAACTTGATGAAGGGAAACTCGTCCACACAGTCATCGCGTTCGAGAATTTTCATCACCTCCAACACAGTGCTTGTGCCTTGCAGTTTCTGCCCTTTGAGCATTTCGTCTTCCAACTCTTCCCACGAGCGTTTACCCCGTGCTCGAGCAAAAGCCTCCGACACGCGTCGATTACGACCACCCATGCACGTTGTGATCAGATCTGCCAGGCCGCATGATTCTACCATTGTGGCATCATGAATAGGCGCAAAGAATTTGCTGGCGAAGCGATGCATCTCGAGTAGGCCAATTCGAATCAGAGCTGCCTTCGTGTTGTTGCCCATGTCTAAGGCATCACAGAAACCTGCTCCCAGAGCAATGACGTTTTTTAGAGCGCCAAACACCTGCACGGATTGAACGTCCTTAATGAGACTTATACGGAAGTTGCGATTATTGAAGAGTTCGAAAAACACAATGGCATTATCGGTATTACTGTATCCAATTGTGGATTCGCAAAACTTCCCTGCAGCAATTTCGTTGGCAATGTTAGCGCCACTGAGTACGGATACGTCGATGGAAAGCTCGTTCTGAATAATATCTGTCATCAGTACGACTCCGTTATCGTCGAAGTCAATACCCTTGATTAGTGAAATGCCAATGGAATCTGGCGGAATGTGTCCCTTAAGCGTCTTGCAGGTGCGCGGTAGGAACTGATGCGGAAGAACGAAAACAAAGACGTTGCAACCAGAGGCAGCTTCTAGCAAGTCCGGAACAGCAACAATATTGTCGGGTAGACGATGTTCTGGAAGATACTTCACATTGTAGTGACGTTCGTTGATAATTTCTGAGAGCTTCTTACCGTCAATCATTTCCTCAAAGACCCACATGTTGACAGTGTCTTCATAGTAATCAAAGTTCTTGACATTGTTCGCGATGATTATGGCAGCGGCACTGCCCCAGTTTCCGGCACCGACAATACATACCTTCTTGGTGGGAAGCACCTCTTCGGACGAGTCCTGACGAGAATGCGTTGGTGGAGGAGTGGCATGTGAGCGCGCACCCGCCTCAGTACGAATAACAATAGACGTCATCAGAACTGGTGCAAGGAAAGCAGAAGAAACAAACGGCAGACACAGCAGAGGCTCAGATGAAAATCCACGGGCTGCGGCACGAAGAGCAGAGAGGACGAGCGGAGAAAAATTGAGAAGGGAACGAAGATATGCACCGTATCATGATACGAAGCGCATCAATTGAACAAGTGCACCGCATATGTACAAAGCTCACAACAGAACAGGGAAATCAAGATGAGGCTTAGGCAAGAGAAGCAGTGAGCTCGGAGCGCATGCGTTACGTCATGAAGCGCGACAGTCTCTCCACGTGTGCCGAAATCGATGCCCAAATGACTATTGGTTGGCCGATCGTGCACCACAGCGCTTGCACACCGCCAATAAGCGCGACGAAAGAGCCGCGCTTGCTGCGCATTGACGCTTCGAGGCGCGAAGCGGCGCGTGACTGGTCACGAAAGGTGGACTGATGGACGCACTATGCATGGACGCAAACGGTGTGTGGCGCTTGTGGCAGCGAGTACGCGCAATTTGAGGGTGGGACGCGCTGTTGGGTGGTGTGCCATATCGTCCAACCAAAGGCGTCTTCTTGCCGCTCTTTTACTGCTAAGACCAGCCAGGCTTCAAGCAGAATGCGATTTGGTGGAGCACAAGGTGGACTTTCGTGTTGGAGCGAGGACTCCGGGCGGAGAACTGATGACGATTGATCGAACGCGCTCTTTTGCAGTGCCAGGCTGGTCCGAAGGCTGGAGTTCCGCCGCAAAACCAGTAAGCAGCAGTTGCATAGCAGCGGATGGCATTCAACGAAGCTTGTGACGTTGTGTCACATCGAGAAACGCCGCCATTCCTATGGCATCCGTTTTCGCTTGAAATCTTGGTTGCATTTTGGGCCGTTGTCGACCAAACCTGGACTCTAGTTCGTGGTCGGGAATGGATTGAATTCGTCGTTACTGGTTCTCGCGCGAGAAAACTATCTGTTCATCATCTTCCTTGCTCATCAAAAATGTAACATTAACTGCGGCGACAAACACTGTTTGGTTCTATTGTGCATAGTGCAACCACTTCTGCAAAATCGAGGATGCGGAAAAGAGGTATTTCTCTGTGAAAGTCCAAGAATTGTAAAAAGGAATGTTTTTTAATTTTGTTTCTTGGTACCAGGGTACCACAACGTCGAAGAAGTTTTCGCATACCACGGTAGACTACTCGTATAAGAGCTCGTTGTACATCACGTCTATGATCGAAGTCCACTATTGATCGCGACAACCATAATTCGTCTGAAGCTGTCTTTCATTACCCTTGTACTTAGGAAATCGCCTCATGAAACGTCAATGGAGAAACACCTATTGTAATCAACAAATAAGGCGATTTGTTTCGTCCGAGTCCAACCCTTGCAAATGGTTGCACCAACTACGGTTTCTTGCAATTGCCGCTGGTTTGCAATAATTATTGCAATTACTGTCCAGTTGACATTGGAATTGAGGCTTAATTGGCAATGATTATTGCAATTCGTTAATATTCAAATCAATTGCATCCTTTCCCTGCTTGCATCTACACCTACCATGCCACATGCGTCGATTGATCGGTCGCACAGGCAGCACACGCCTGTTCGGGCAGTGTGGATGAGCATCAACGAAGAGATTAGAGAGCGAAGTCAAGCAGCTATAGCCTAACTCCTTTGTCGCAGCTACTTTCGGAGTTCTTGTTCTTTTTCAAGGTCTGGTTGAACACATACACAAATGAGTGTACTCTTCCACCCTGCTGACAACAGCGTTCTAGACCTCAACCCGCTTTCCCCGTCACCTCCGAAAGACCCAACGCTTTCCTTCTTACAGTCGTATCTGACATACCGCACACGCCCTCCTTTCCGACCATGTCCCACCACGCCATACACTCAGTATGATTCTTTCCTATTCACTCAACTAATCTCTCAACTCTCTCAACTGTCGTCCGAAAACGTTCTTGATCTTATATGTCTGTTTCCTCCATACTCACTAAAAGATCACTTACACCCAATTCTGCTCTCTGTCAAACCCCTACTCAGTCGCGTCGTTCGATCTCTTCGCAACCGACTTGGAAACGATGATTTATACTTTGTTGCGGACAGTCTTCACATCTTGGCTTCTCTCGCTTCGGCCAACGATGCTGCTCGTTCCGCAGTAATTGAAGCCCTATCTACGCGTTCACAAAGAGCTGATGCAGCAGACAAAGTACAAGCGTGGCTACGAGACTTATCCAGCAAAGCTGAGGGTGAATTATTCCCAAATGGTTTAACAGAGCGACAGATGTGTGTCGGATTAGCGTCACAGCTTCTCGACGCCTTGCTTTCGCTGCCACAGTTTGAGCGTAATGGATACGTTCGTTTACATTCTTCTGACGCACGTGTAGAAGCTACTATTGCTCGCGTTGCAGGCGTTTCGCCCGCTTTGGCTCGTGATGCGTTGCAGAAGTTTGATGGTGCCGATGCTGCGGTTGCAGCACTGTTAGACGGTTGGCGACCACAAATTGGTAAACGAGCTGCCAAGGATGAAAGAACTAATCAAACTGTGGATACACATCAGGTGCAAAGGCGTATTGCGAGAGATGACGCGAGAAGACAGGCCGAAGAAGAAAGAGAGGCTGCTTCGCGTCTTCAGGAGCTCGCGATGCAGACAGACGAGAGCAGGGGGGGCGCTGAAAGTACTACGAAAGGTGACATGGAAACTGTGGATACAGATGCGAATATAGACGATGACCTGCCGCTTGAAGGTGGCGTATCTCATTATCTTGCGCGTGATGACCATGAATCACTAGATATTGATTTTCCGCCAGTATCATATAACAGCGGTCGTGGAGCTTCTAGCAAAGGCGCTGCTTCCTCGAGCATACCGAAAGGTCGACAGACGGGCAAACGGGGTGGAAGGCATTCAAACACAAGCGGACAAAACGTTGAACGAAATAGATCAACTGAGCCACAAAATGAGCAAAATTATGGAAGTTCTAGACAGGTTGGTGGAAGGGGTCGCGGTCGTGGAAGAGGGCGTGGGCGGGGACGAGGTCGAGGCGCTAATCATGGACGAAGAGCGCGAGCTGTCAAGAAGCAGGGATTCTGAATAGTCCTGAAAAAATTATGAACCCAAGACGTCGTGTGAGGAACGAGATGGATATGGGAGATTGTGAGTAGTCGGTGCTCTTAGTACTTGGCTTGCGCCTTGTTTCTGATATGTGCCGCATGTGGTCGATATAACTTCCTTCAATTTTGGTGCTCTAGAGGAGTTTCTGTGCGAAATGAGTAGCTTCGGTACTTGCGAAAGGCTTCAGAGAGTGAAAAGAAAGATAGAATAACTTCGCACTTTATGAACAGGTTCAAGCTTAGCATACTGTATGAAATTCACGGCAGTAATCTTCTGCGCTCCCTTTTCTGCGCAAGATATCCTTACAACTAATTTGTTGCTCATGAAACACGTGTGCCCGGCTCTGCCGCGAATTGGTTCTGCTTTGCATTCCTTAAAGATGTCGTACAAGGTGATGACGATGAAGCTCATGGAATCAACTTTCAGTCGAAACTCAGGCGTTGTTGCAGTTGCGTAACCTTCATTGCTTTGTGGTGAGTTTGAGCAGTCCAATCGCATGTGCGCCAGTTCCGTGGCAGGTGTCGATGTCAACTGGAAGTATACGCGACCGACGAAGATGCACAGCAGCCACGAGATCATCTATCAAATGTGTTAGTTTACGTACACCACAAAAATATCGGAAAAAGCAGCATTTCGCATCGAAGCGATGCGCTGGCCACCGCGAGATAGTTTGCATCGGCGAACGACAACCGCTGCTTTGCTGCGCACACCTTGTGTGGTCAAACAGCCTTGTCGCTGCACTTGCTGTCCAACCCTCTCTGCAAAGTATAAAGCAAGCTTGCTCCTCCACGCGCTCCTTCCGCCTTGCTTCCTCCTTCGTTGTGCTTGGTAGTGCTTGGTCGCTCCTCCGCTCATCTCCAGATCGCCCTTCTCCACCATGCTGCGTTCCACCTTCCTGCGTAACGTTTCTCGACGTTTTCTGGCTACTCCAGCTGTCAGTCCAGCTGCAACTGCACCATCCTCTCTCAATGCGCCTCTTTCAGAAGTCGACCCCGAATTGTTCGATATTATTGAACATGAGAAGGCACGCCAGATCAAGTCTATTCAGTTGATTCCGTCGGAAAACTTCACATCTCGTGCTGTCTTGGAGGCTGTCGGGTCAGTGATGACCAATAAGTATTCTGAAGGATATCCGGGAGCGCGATATTACGGAGGAAATGAATTCATTGACATGAGTGAGCGCTTGTGTCAGAAGCGTGCACTTGATGCGTTCCGTGTCTCTCCAGACGAGTGGGGCGTGAACGTGCAGGCACTCTCTGGAAGTCCTTCAAATCTTGCGGTGTACACAGCGCTTCTCAAACCACACGACAGGATTCTCAGCCTTGATCTGCCACATGGTGGACATCTGAGCCATGGTTTCATGACCGATAAGAAGCGTGTAAGCGCCACCTCCATCTTCTTTGAGTCCATGCCGTATCGACTTAATGAAAAGACTGGATTCATTGACTATGACAAACTGGAAGAGTCAGCTGTACTCTTCAGACCCAAGCTAATCATTGCTGGTGCTAGTGCGTACTCTAGACACTATGACTACCCTCGCATGCGCGCCATCGCGGATAAGGTTGGTGCGTACTTGCACGCCGATATCGCTCATATTTCTGGTATGGTTGCCGCTGGAGTAATACCCTCACCATTTGAGTATGCTGACGTAGTTACCACTACGACTCACAAGGCTCTTCGTGGTCCAAGAGGAGCTCTGATTTTCTTCCGCAAGGGAGTTCGTTCCATCAATAAGAAGGGCGAAGAGGTTATGTACAACCTCGAGAACCCCATCAACTCTGCTGTGTTCCCAGGACTACAAGGAGGACCACACAACCACACAATTGCTGCTTTGGCGGTTGCTCTCAAACAGGCTCAGGAACCTGAGTTTGTGACCTACCAACAGAAGGTACTAGATAATTCTCAAGTCCTTGCCAAAGAACTCATGGACAGAGGCTACGACCTGGTTTCAGGTGGAACTGAAAATCATCTAATGCTGGTAAATCTGAGGACGAAGGATATGGATGGTGCTCGTGCAGAACGGGTGCTGGAGTTGTCTGGAATCGCACTGAATAAGAACACTGTTCCCGGTGACAAGAGCGCATTCAACCCAGGAGGTATTCGTATGGGAACACATGCTATGACTACCAGAGGATGTGACACGGAAGACTTCAAGTCTATCGCTGGGTACTTGGATCGTGGAATTGCTATCGCAACTGAGGTGAAGAAGGAATTGGGACCTGACGCAAAGATTGCAGCATTCCGGGAGGCGGTAAACGATGGCGCGGGCGCTGCGGAAATCAAGGCTCTGAAGGAAGAAGTAGAAGAGTTTGCGTTGGCATTTGAACCAATTGGATTCGACCGGGCTGATATGGTCTACCCGTGAGCACGTGCGTAAACCAGGATAGATACTGGGTGAAACCAGTGAAATAGTTAGTCGTGAAACAGCAGGTGACCGTCTTGATCCAGATTTCCACTTCAGGGGATGTAAAACACCTGCTCCACAACGGAGGATTTGAATTTAGATAGCTGTGCGTGCCATGCACAGCCAAGATGTATCGATGGAACACTCCTGCACAACCCCTTCGTTGACGAGGTGGGCAGTGTAACGTGTATGAAGTTAGTTGACTGTTTCGCTCTCAAGCAACAAAAAATGAGTCGCATGGTGACCGTGTTCTCAGCGACACTCCGAAACTGGCTTCACTAAGTGCTGTGCTACTCTCCATGAGGAGGTTCCGCGGGTTTTTCAACGCTTGGACGCCTTGGACTTTTCGGAGAACCTGGCAAACTGGGAGGATGGCTCTTTGTTTCGCGTGAGGGGGTCCTATGATGTGTTGGGTCAAGGTCGTTCCTTGCTTTCACGGATCGCCCTTTAGATGGCTTCATTGGAGAAGGGCTCCGACTCCTGGGTACTTGTCTCGAGTCCGAACTTTTCGTACTGCGCGAAGAAAAGGAACTTGAGGAAGATGACTTCCCTTGGCTGGACTCACTTTTCCCGGCCGTGTGCGCTTTTCTAGTCGGTCTGCTGTAATCCTTCTTCGTTGGCTGGTTCCCGCTGCTTGTCTTTGTCGTTGGCTTACCTCGTGGTGAAATTCCCCTGGGGGGGCTGTAACTTCGAGAAGCACGTCTGGACCAACTAGTTGGCGACGGACTTCTCGACCTTCGCGGTATGTAGTATTTTGAAGGACGAACTGGCGAAACTCGTAATTCGGACCTCGGATAGTTCTCGGCATGGAACCAGTTTTCTGGCCCTATCTGGTCACGCTCCCTTTCAATTCTTGTGAATTCCCTTTCCTTATCAATTGAATTCACCTCTCGCAAAAGACTCTCTTCCTCAATAAAAGGCACAACTACTACAGCCTCCCAAGAATTGCGTTTCCCATTCTGGTCGATGTCAAACTCGACTGGATAGAATCTTGAAACAGGTGAACTCGGATTGACCATCAAATCCTGCATTGGGGTTGGCAGTAGCTCCGCTGACTCTGGAGGTAACACAGCCATCAGTTGCGTCAGAGGCTGAAATGGACGTCCCTTCTTGAACGTCACCTTGATCTTTCGTAGACCCTTCATATCGCTTGCAAGCATCGTATAGAACTGGGGGTAATACCAATTCCATGATGGTACACCGTTGTGATAATACTGCAGAACCCAGTGAAGTCCTTCCATGTATATTTTTCGCAGTCGTTGGATATGGGTGTGGCCATCTTTTTGGTCAACGTCGAACTGAAACTTCAGTTCGTAGTACTTTCGGCGATATTCAACAGAGTTGTATTCAGGTACGCCATCAGTTTCAGATCGGTGCTCAAAATATTGCATTTCGCTCTGAGAAACCTTCTC
Organism: Gracilaria caudata; assembly: GCA_030374735.1. Classification (NCBI taxonomy): domain Eukaryota; phylum Rhodophyta; class Florideophyceae; order Gracilariales; family Gracilariaceae; genus Gracilaria; species Gracilaria caudata. Next base: position 38,611 of record JASCIV010000057.1, read on the forward strand.
AAGAAATGATTCTAGTCGGTCTGGATGAAGTCTGTGGGCTTGTGTCAAATATCCGCCCCATGTCGGTAACATATGCTTATAAATGCGAAACATCAAATTAATGGCACCCTCAGCGATGTCAAGGTGTGGAATGTTAGGAAGAAAATCGTTGCCAACGAGCATGCACATGAACACAAAATCATCCACGATACGACGTGAATCATACTCGAATCCGGGACTCTTACTTCCAGCTGCACCAGAAGGGCTAGGATCTTCATCAGGAAAAGTGGCCTTAAAAGCACTCTTTTCAAGCTGGGAAGGTCGTCTTCGTCCTTTCGTACGCGTCCATGGTTCATGGGCATCATCTCTCTTGAATTCAAGGAACAACATATCCCTCAGCAAAGCAATTTCAAGCAGTTGGAATTCGTCGGCATCGCTGTCTGTGCCGGTCATTACCGGTACTTTTCGCTGCTTCTTCTTGAACCTCACTTTTTCGCGCAAAAGAGTGAAATGTGGCGCATGAACGACGAGACCAAGCATCATGAGGTCTGCGTCCAAACCGTACATACAATGCCGAATTTGTGGATCGTAGTTAGGAGACTTCTTCCACTTTCGGATGAAATCCATAATCTTGTGTTCTCCCTCACCGGGCGCTTCCGAACCGGAAAAAATAACGCTACAACCTTGCTGCCAAGCCGGGTCCGATGACATTTTCTCGTCAATCCATTTTCGAAACCGTTGAGAAAGCTCGTACATAAATTCAGTACCAGGTGTGATGCAATTGGAATCAAAAGGCTTTCCATCGGGGATTTGGTCACCACGGGCAATGGCATCAGCCATGGCTCTCTCCGCATCTTTTGCTGAACGAAATCTTCTGCTCCGTTGCTGATTCATTTTGGCACGAGGGGCAACGCCATCGACAGCAAGAAGCATGAGCTTTCTAGGAGATACAATGCGGAACAAACGTTCCGTGTACTCGAAGATGCGCGCAAACATTTCGTCAAGGTTCTCAATTGCGATTTCGGTATCACTGGGATGGGTACATTGATGGATGATTCCGTTCATGTCAAGATAGAAATGATCAAAGTCATGGTCTTCATCAAGACGCTGTAATATTAACGGATAACGGTCCGAAAGGAACCGGAACATCTTCGGAATGCCCATATTTGGATCTACGTGGCCTACACCAAGGAGAGGGCATGAAAAATGGAAGCCGCAGCAGTGGACGTAGTTGGGAACGGCGACAGTGAGCCGGATGGACCAAGCATGTAAACGAGGCGCTGTTCTGAGAAGATACGGTCTCGGCCGATAGCAACAATGTGGAGGCCTTTCGCAGACACGAACCGAAGTATTTCTTACCTATCTACGGCACAACTTGGTTAAGTCGGGATCCGCACGCGAATCGAAAGCAATTCGGAGCATTATTGATGGCTGTGGGTCGTCGCTGTTCGGGTCTACGAAGCAACCGACGGGGAGATCTTGCTATTAAGCTCCGAATGGCTCTTGCGAAAAATTTCCAAAAAAAGGCACCATCGAGCGCAATCATTGGCTTCCTGAAGGCTTTGAGAAGGCGGATTATTGCCAACCACATCACGCCAAGTGCCGCCTCAAACGGCATGAGCCAGTGCAAAATCTGAGCTGCTGAGATCATTGATTTGGGGCAACCGAGCGGACGCAACCGATGATTTGAATGGCTCCAAACGTCTGTGGGAATGGGATCGATGCGCAGCCAGCACTCACGAAGGTTTGCTGCTGACCAATGAGTTCGATAACGTCGACGAGAATTCAACCGTCCCATATCTTTACGAAGCGCGTGCGCTCGTAGATATTACCGCACTCGCTTCTGTAGACCGCTTTGCCACATTACTTAATCGTCGCCGCTATACATGCGCATCATTCCGATCGCGAACGTCAACCACAGCTCGCTTTCGCTCGCTACCGCATTCGTCCCGAGTTCTACATCATCCCCCCGACAGTTTTCGCAAGCCATGGCCTTTATCACCACCCCACTCCTCCCGAACTCGCGACGTTCGCACCACAGCACTGTGACGTGCAGTACAACGCCACCCCAACCAGCCGGAATGTACTCTCGTCGCGAGCTTCTATCTGGCGCTGCAGCCGCCACTGCTGCAATCTTGGCCGCAGCGCTTCCATCTCCGGCTTCCGCGAAGAACGGAACCGGTCTTGAACGCGCTTTTAGCAAGGTTTTGTTCCCGAAAGAGGGTTTCAATGCCCCGGACACCCTCAAGCCGTCGGAAAACCTCGTCGACAAGTCCATCCTCGACACCAAAGAAGCCAAAGCCGCTCTCCTGAAGCTCAAGGAGTACGAGGTTAAAATTACCGATTTGTACTCCCAATTTAAGCAAAATCCGCAGGTCGAACTTGTTTCCTCTGTTAGAAATGCTGTCAACATTTCAGATTTGCGTAATGCTCTAAACATTGTGAATGAAGCAATTGATGAGGATTCACAGACCGAAACTGATAAGATTGTCCGCGGTATAATACAAGATATTGGTGAACTCGAGGTTGCCGCTGCAGTAAAGAAAGGTGCTCAGAGAACAACAAAGAGAATTGAGCGCACTACTGACTGGTTTGATAAGCTCACCGGAGATTTCACAAAACTGCTCGCCTTCTACTCGTAAGCTGTACCGAAACGCGCAGCACTAGAACAGTAAGTAAACATCATTAAGTTCTTTCAGAACCCTCGTGAAATGAATCGTAATATTGCGAGCACTTGCAAGACAACGATTTCCGCACCCCCCAAGGGAATGTTGATTCGTTGATTCCTACCTCATCATACGGCAACAGTAGCTGGCACAATGATTGTGCGGTTCACTAACCTAGTCTTACCCAGCGCACCAAGGTTTCGCGTGAATTCCCGAGTACAAAACGTTTATTCAACTTCTTTGCTCACCCAACTAGCTCTCCTCCTCTGACACAAACTGTGTATCTTCAGTAAACATGTGAGCGACTTCTTCCAGACCCCGAATTCTGTTACGCCCCGAACCTCCCTTCTCTTCAAATAACGCAAATGGTTCTTCCGCAAATGAAAACTCCTCATCATCGAAAATATCTTCAGCTTCGACTTCCTCCTCCTCAACAACATTCTCCTCTTGCACCTCTTCCTTAGTCTCATCTTCGTCATCGGCTATATTCTCAGGCTCCCAACTACGTCTCGTAGGTCTCGGGACCTCGCGGTTTCGTAGCTCATAAGTCTCCGGTTGCAATGAAACAATGGAAACTTCATTTGTCTCAGTTAGCTGGCGGCCGTTTGCTGCCCTTCCCCAAAGTCGTATGTGGCTTTTTGTTATATCCAGTTCTACCACATGCACCCACACCTTTTCTCCGAGTCGCAGATAGTCCAGTGTCTCTCTCTGGCTGTCGCCCCATAATGCGGTCACATGTAAAAACGCCTGTCGCTCAGCACCGATATCCACATAAGCTCCATAGTTAGTGACGCGTTCAATGACACCTTGATAACGACCCCCAAGCTCGATCTCAGTCACTTTTATGCGTGATTCGAAACCTAAGTGTGGCTTGACCATGGTGAGACCCAAAATCTTCTTAGCGGGGTCCACATACTTGACCCATACGGTGACAGCATCGCCTTCGCGAACGAAATCTGATGGAAAATGAACAAAGTCAACCGACATGTCACGCAAGTGAATAAGACCGTCTCTCTCGGCGTCTACATTAACGTAAGCGCCATGTGGGACAATGTTGCGCACTACACCACTAAGTTTTTTGCCGACGAAGATATCTGAATAGTTAACCTTGATTTTGCGCTTCTTCCATTTCTTAGATTCGTTTTGCTCTGACTCGTGTTCAAGGTTAGGTTCCCTGCGTTCTCGACTTTGAAGCTTCTTGTAAGTAGGCACACGCCTGCTATTCTGAGGCGCATTGATACCCTTCCTACTTCTCCTTTTGTCCCGAACTGGCCGCCGCGCCGACGTGTGAGGCTCGGGAGTAGACAGCGAGAGCGCAGGACTGCATCTGGCCGGCAGCAGAGAACGAGAACGCTCACAGGCGGCCTTTTGCGTCCGCGAAAGCACAACAGGAACTGGAGCACTAAAAGCCTGCATCGCGCGCACGATGGACTGAAGCGGCTGTCGTCGCACGAAGGACGACGAGGGACGACGGCGGGTGGAGACGGAGATCACGTCCGACCGGGTTGATCTCTGTCTATCGGGACAGGCAGAGAAACGGCGGGAGAAGGGCAGGTTTTTGGGACACGTGTCTCCACACGTGCCACGTAGCGCTGTCCAGATCTCATACGCAGACTGTATGCAGATGGCGAGCGGCTTGTGAGGAGACTGGGCCCGAGAGTACTCTTCACCGATAAGATACGCAGATCGCCTTTCGTACCAACCCCCTGAGCGGTGCACGCCACGCGCCGGCCCGGCCCACCCACCAACCACACTTGCCCATCACCACCGCGTCTCCCCAATCGCGTGGCCCCACCCGCCAGCCTCGCTCTGCGTATCCTCTGCCTCGTTCTCTTCACCACGTAATGCGCGCGCGGCCGCCCCCGCTCTCACCTTCGTCCGCAGCTCTCGTCATGATGTCCCAACGCGTTGCCTTCATTCCCATCTCACACTCCTTTCAAATACCCAATTGCGCGCGTCGCTCGTGCGTGAGGTTTCGGCGCTGCTTGGCTTCGCCAGTTCGACGCCCGCTTGGCACTGCGCCGTCGCGCAGAGCACTTCCGGTTCGCTTTGTGGCTTCGGCCGATCATGCGGCTGCTGATGACCCCTCCAAACTTCCCGACGATGCACTTCAACCATTTCAACCCGCTCCAAATGCGTTACAATCGTCCGCTTCTTCATCGCTGCAATCTCAGTCTGCTGTTCCAATTGAGGGCGCATCCGAATCACAAAAACCTCACAGACCACATTGGGCTCCCAAATGGTTGCCTGACTTTTTTCTCGACCTGAGAAGGCGTCCATGGCTGCAGCTCGCCATAATGCTCCCGCTCTACGCTTTCCATCTATTCTTTCTCTCTACAAAGGGTTTCAAATTTAAGAACCCAATCATCCCCAACAGCAAAAACCTCTTTCAAAGCATTGGCTATGAATCAATAGCGGGCGCCGTTGTCGCCGTTGCAATGTTGCTCTGGAGAAGATACTTTATGCCTCGCCCGCAATCACAACCATTCTTACCAAGAATTCTATCAGTTGAGAACCCCCCATGGAAGGTTCCGCGTGATGCCAAGCGTCGCATTGGAAGGACTACGGTGCTGCTCATTGTGGCGTACTTGCTCTCGGGTTATGGAGCTGTGTTTAGTGAACAAGTATTGTATCTTCTCGCTGGGTCCGGCGTTCCATTAACTGTCGCTACCACCCGTGCGTGGAAGGTCCTTCTTGGTCATCTCATGTGGGTTTATATGGGTATAGGTATTTTGCGTCGACTAAAGCCTTTCTTTCCACCAAAAGGCACATGGTTGCGATGGAAGTGGCGGAGTAACTGGCTTTGGTGGGCAATAGGTGGCTACTATGTTAGTGCTCTCTTCTTCAACATTGCGGACGTTGTCAATCAGCTGGTGTTACCGCCCTCGATGTTTGAAGAGGAAACAGTCGTAAGCAAGCTGATAAATCCGGAAAACAAAGATCGAGTAGCAATGGCAATTGGGTCCATTGGACCTTGTGTTTCAGCGCCTGTGTTTGAGGAGGTTCTGTATAGAGGGTTTTTGCTGCCAGCCTTAGCCTGCTTTTTGCCGATGTGGGCGGCAATCCCGGCAAGCTCCGTCCTCTTCGCTATCCATCATTTGAATCCCACTATGATTCTTCCGCTTTCAATGCTAGGATTCATATGGGCTAATCTTTACTCGCAGTCAAGAAACCTCACCGTGACTATCTTGATTCATGCGATGTGGAACAGCAGAGTTTTCTTGGGCTCTTTGCTTGGTCTTGGAACATTCACCGATTTTGAATAACGAAGAGGTGTGCAGTTTAATTTCGCATTGGGGAGTTCTCTAATTAGTGCCGCGCAGCGCGTGCCTTTTCGTATCGTAACGCAGGTCTGCCAGCGCTCGCACAGTTTTCATCACTCCATAAATTTTCGGGAAAGAACAAGCATCTCCAGCACGAGACTTCACGGAAGTTAAGGCAAGGGCTCTGCAGAGATTGGGACTGTATGAAGAGTGATGCTCTTTGTGGTCATGGACACAGATGAACTCGCTGTCCTGACTTGTATTCCGCTGAACTCATTACTGCTTTCTGAGAGGAGATCGACGCAATCCATTATCCAAGTAGCAAAACTAAAGCCAACATATTCAACATTGATTTACTTTAGTGATGAAACCATAAACTTCGCAATATACTTCTTAACTTTTTTTTTGCTGAACAGGAATGTATCATTGTTTGGAGGAAGTTGACGTTACAAGAAGCTCTTTCTGTGAAAATGAAGCCAACAAAAGGTCATGAACATCAAAAACGAATCATAAGAAAGGTCCTCAGTGTAAACCCAGTCGTATGGGTATCGGGGTCCTCGAAAGTAAACCAACTGATATACATCTTGTGAGAATATGGGCAAACGTGCTTCGTGATTGCGAAGCGGTAGATATCCAAGCTTCCCATATCATTTGGTTCGAACTCTTTAATGGAGAAACGATAAACTGAACATCAGTGCCCAAACAACGCCGCGCAGAAAAGATAGCCTGGGGTAGTCAATACCGTTGAACATTTCATCCTGAGATGTCCAAACAGAACTTTGTCTTATGTTTGCCTGCTCTTCGCGATCGTCAGAATCTTGCGTTAGTCAGGATATTAGAAAATGGCCTGAACGGGTGCTGGCCTACCTCGTGAGAGAGCGTTTCTTTGACCAGAAGCGCTCTATAATTAGGCTAGGATACCCATAAATAGAGAGGGAGAGAAAGATAGAGCAAAAGATAGAGATAGATAGATAGGCCATAAGGAAGTTCCTAGTCGACCTGTACTGGTAAAAGAGAAATCACTCAGACATTGGACTGGCCTGTAAAGATCTTGTCCATTCGTTCCTTCGGACTCTAAGTCTAAGACGACTACAGAGAACAGTTCGCAATCATACTTTACCAAAGCTCTTCACATTGCTTTCTGAGAAGCACTTTGGAAGAAACAAATACGGGACATAAGGTGTGCCGATGATGGCAAAGAACTTGAAAAAGCAATTAGGCATCTCGGAGAACATCGTGTACAGACCATCTGTGATCCGGTACATACTGTTTGTCGTGTTCACAGTCTTAGAAGTCGTACGCTACTGCGGTCGAGCTTCATTCCTCAGACAGCCGCTACCAGTGAAAAGCATTTGGCGAAACAAATGCACTGCTGGACAATCCTTATCGTGTACCACGATGAAATCGCCGCATGACCTTCTTAAGCGCTGCAAGGCCATCAAGCAGGGGATTTGTACGATCGAGGGCAGGCTAACAACTACTCAAGAGCGGGACGAGTCGTCCGTAATTTGTAAGGGTTACTGCGATGAATGAAATCGAGCGTTACCGTTACGGAATCAAATCGCATGCCGATTAAGAACACATGTCTTTCTGAAAACATATCTCGCCGAAGAAAAGCCGCGAAAAGGTCATGAACTCCTTCGTTTTCTTCGTCCTTTTGTCGTGGACGAGGAAGTCGACGCGTGATTCGTTTCGTGGATCAAAGGAAAACTGAACTCTTCTTCTTTACTGTGGTCCCAAGTTCCGTATTTCGAAGCTTTGGGGAGAACCATTCAGCTAAGTAGTTCTCTCTCCTCAAGAAGGCCAAAACCTTCTTGGGCTGCTGTCTAATCATGTCTAACACGGATTGCTGTGCTATTTTTTTCTGCGATGGTAGCTCTTCTCGTCTCGACGCGTTTGTTAACGGGCAAAGCAATACAACGTGCCTCAAATCGCACTTGATTCGTGCACCGCAACGCACCCCAAAACCTTCTCATTTAAGTAAGAGGCTTAGCATCAATGTTCAAGAACTGCGGGGGCGCCGACAGGAGACACTTGCTTTTCAGTTTTTTCGCACAGGGTAGCGTGGACATCGAAAACTGAGCATCATCGAACAACGTTTACCCTTTATCTGCGACGGTCACAATCTACAAGGACTTAATGAACCTCGCAGGGAGATGCATTACCATATGGGAGATACACTTCAGTCGTCTCGAGTTCTGGTCGTCCCCCGCGACTCCCACTTCCAGACGCAATGAAAATCTTTCCGCACAAGCAGCTTGACACGGCCAGTCCCGACCCATGCCTCTTCCGGTTCATACTAGCCGTCGTTGTCCACGACGACCCATCAAATATATCAACCTGTGCAAAAGCGTCATCCCGTTCCCCGCCGGCAATCATCATATATCCAAAGCACGTCATACCATACGAAGCCCCCGCACGTGGCGCTGGAATCGGTGCATTCATGTTTTGCCACCATCCACTGCCGTCTCCGTTGAGATTGAAACAATATGTGCTTCCCTTCGTGGCTGTGAAGAAGTCCGATACACCACCGTCTCTCCCACCGGCTATGCATATTTTGTTCCAGTTCACGAGAGCGCCGCCGACATGGTCACGGGGTTCTGGCATGGTTGGTAAGTTAAGTACCCAGCTGTTGGTGCGAAGGTCGTAGTAGTCCACCCATCCAAGCGTGGTTGCATGGGCTCCATGTCCACCCCGATTTCCGGCGATAACGTAGATCTTCAAGTCATGCAACACGGCGGCTGCACCTCCACGACGACGGTATTCTGGAAGTCCCGGTCTGGTGTACCACGAGTTCGTTCTCGTGTTGTATATATATATTTTGTCGACGTTCTTCTCCTTGGGAAAGCCACCGGTCCATGCAGATGGAATCCAAACTTCGTCACCGTATGCAACGCATTGCATATGGTGTAGCTGTAGACCTGGGCCAGGCCCTTGGGTCCATGTGTTATCGCTCGGGTTGAAGATATCAACAGGTTTGTTGCCACGTCCACCGATCAGATAGCCTTTTCCGTTGACCATAACAAAGCAGGCCTCATGCCTGGCTGTTGGGGGCGGACCTTTGATTTTGACGGTTTGCCACACGGCATTGCACGAGCCAAGCGAAGCATATGAAAACAGCCCGACGAGTGCGATAAGGACGCAGAGACGCAACATTGGACGAGCAGAGTAGAGAGCACGGTTAGAAACGAGGCGCTAACAGAGAAACCGGAAGGTAGTGACGGTTTGCATGGCGAGGTACAAACAATGCAAAGCGAGAACTGCATAGGTCAGGGATATAGGGGAAAAGGGGTTACAGTACACGTAGTTGTGCAGGGTGTGTGGGTGTGAAACTTGAGATCGATAGAAAAGATGTCGCAAGCGGACACGACCACAATCTCGAACAGGCGAAGAAAACGATTCCAGTAAGCGCTGTTGTGGAATATGCTGCAGATACATGGCACAACTTGAGCCGCAAAGGTCAACAAACTGTGCCATTGCCGCAAGAGAGAGTTGTCCGGTTGGTGGCCAGTAAGGCAAATTTCAGTGCATGACAACCAAAGTGCCGGCCCGGTGCCCGGTGCGCGTCACAGGAGGTCGGGCGGCAAGCAGGTGACACGCAATGTTTTGGCGCAAGACGCATTCAGCATTCACTATGTGGACTTGTGCCCAGCGGCCAGAACCTGATGAGTTGAGAAGCTGCTGGAGAAACCGCGCTACTTTGGCTTGGAGCATTGCGGTGCGCAGCTCAAGACCGCTGAGCGGAACTGGGTGAATCTCCGAAGTCCATCGCTAACTCGTGCTATGCAAGGACAGCGCACTGGTTTTGCTGCCGTCCTGAGGGCGCATCCCACATGTGCCAAAGGCGACAAGTTGAAACAGAGTGTAGCCACAACTTTTCGCCATGCGATGTGACAACGGCATGGAAACGAGAAACACAATGACTGCGTCAACGATTTCGACTCCCAAGAGACGAAACTCTCGAGCGGCGGGACTAAACGCACTTGGTGGAGCATACGACGAGCAAACTGTTTAGCTGCACCGCGGTGTCAGGGCAACGGCTGAACTTGAACCGTTGAAGGTGGCGGGACAGAATCATTGCACGCGCCGTGCGCACGCAACACGGCGCCAGCGGGCACTTGTGCGCCTGCCCTACAGTGTGACAACTCAGTAGCGTGACTCAACGTGCTGCCGTTAGAAGGCCCCTTGCTGTGTCGGCCACTGAACCAACAGCCAACGCACGCCGTCCGGAGCAGTGATTTCTGTTCCAAATTTTGTCGTGCACGATGGTAACATTATAGACAGCAATTGCTGTTGGCCACCATCGACATGAATCACATTGGGATCAATGATCCTCAGTTGGAGATTAATAATCTCTCTCCGCTCAGAAGAGTGCCTGGTCTTGTTCGGCGCGAGAAGACGACTTTCGGTTTGTGTTGAGCACAAATTCACTCAAGCGCTCAACAAGGGTAGTTTACAGGTCATGTACCTATCTCTCGAAATCCCAAGCGCAAAGGAGAAATTAGGGTTCAATAATACCTGAAACAAATTCAGAAAGCAAAAGGCGTTGCAAAATATGTTTTCGACGGCATTGCTGTCCCCAAAACGTGTACGCGGTGTAGCTGACAGTTCTCATGAAGCACGTGCACCCAACGCGACCACGCGATTCTGTGGAGAGCCTGCACGTTGAAGGTTAAAACAGCAACAGGGCGAAGCACCGATGCGAATAGAGGAAGTTAGTGTGCGTGATGGGCTCCTGCTGTGCAATTTCCGCATGAATTGGACCCTCGCTTGCATAACTAATCAAGTATGCTCCTCTATCAATTTCTAGCGCGCGATGGCAGCGTCACACCGCTCAAGCCACGTAACGCTTTCGCTCTTCTGCAGTCAGCGACGTGCTTGCTCGCCGCGCAACGTTCACATCAGCTGCCCAATTCGGCTGTGCTTTTCTACAAAAGCGTCGACGGATAGACACTGCAGACGAACCCTTTCTTGTAGGGAACTCACGTCCGTGTCCTTCCGTCGCGAACGCACTTCCGCATTGAACTTGTGGCCCGCTTAACACCTTCGCCAACATGATTCGTTGCAGCTTCGCGTTCTTCGTCGTCTGGTTTGCGTGTGTGCGCTCCTCCTTCTCCGTTTCACTGCCGCAAGAAGAGGAATGGAGCATTGACTTGCCTACTGTCGTGCGCGCCGACGGCAATTCTGATCCTACATGCATGCGCGGTATTGCGAAAGACGAAGTCTGTTGCGCGCCGTCATGCGGCAGTTGTGGGGGTCCTGGATGCCATACGAGACCAGGCGGAAGCTGGGGTTGTTGCCAGGGAATCATTCGAAATGGCGGACGGAACTGTAACTTTGTTGGATATCCTTGTTCCAACCCGAATGGACTCGGTACCACAAGTCCTCCAACCACCACCATGGCTACCACAACTATGGCTACCACAACTATGGCTACCACAACTATGGCTACAACCACAACCACAATGCCGCCAACAACTACCGCTACTACCACAATGCCCACCACTACTGTGGCTACAACCACAACTACAATGCCGCCTACTACCACGGCCACTACCATGGCTCCGACCACCACAATGGCCACTACTACGATGGCCACCACCACAACCACTACGGCACCCACCACAACCACTATGGCACCCACCACAACCACTATGGCACCCACCACAACAATTGCAACCACGCCGCCGTCTACAAATCCCGTTTGGCAGACGGTTTCAATCTCGCAAGGCGCTCTAACACCCCGCCACGAAGCGTGCTTCGTGTGGTCAAACGGCAAGGGCTATCTGCTTGGCGGGCGCGGAGTGAAGCCAGTGGACATCTTCGACCCGGTGAGCAGTTCCTGGACACAAGGTGCGAGCCCAGGAATCCAGCTTCACCACATGCAATGTGTGGCATACCAAAACAAAATTTACATTGTTTCCGCATGGACCAAAGGCTTTCCAAAAGAGACCAACGTGGATAAGATCTACATCTACGACATTGGCTCAAACTCGTGGTCCACAAAGCCGGGATTGCCTGAACCGAGACGTCGTGGTGGCTCTGCTTCTGTGTTGTTTGACGATAAAATCTATGTGGTTGCTGGAAACAGAGGTGGACACGGAGCACATGCCACCACTTTAGGCTGGATGGATTACTACGACCTGCAGACAGAGCAATGGGTGACGAACTTGCCTGATATGCCTGAACCACGTGATCACGTGGGAGGCTCAGTGGTGAACAACAACAAACTGTGCGTCGCAGGTGGCCGAGATGGCGGTGTGTCGGGTTTCTTCACTGCAACTCTTGGGAGTACATATTGTTACTCGTTCTCCTCAGGGACGTGGCAAAACATGAACGCGCCAATCCCTGCTGAGAGGGCGGGTGCAAGTTATGGTATGACGTGTGCTGGACATATGATGATTGCTGGTGGAGAACGAAATGATGCATTCTCTCAGGTTGATGTGTTTGATGGAAGTTCCTGGACCACTGTCGCCAGCCTTCAACGGAAGAGGCATGGCTCTGGACTGGGCGTGAGTGCGTGTTCCTGTGGTCAAATCTTCATCGCGTCCGGAAGCGGAAGTAGAGGCGGCCGCCCCGAGCTTTCTTCTACCGAAGTATACCTGCCAACTGGTAATCCAGCGCGTTGTGCGGTCTACTAGGCCCAATAGAGCTCGATAATGACATTAACATTGTTAGTACTCCATGTGTTGTATGTTAAGCAGAAATAGTTCTTTTGTATACGGTTGCTGACGTGAGGTTGATGACGTGATGTGTAGGAATCTTACACATGCATGATCCTGCGGCAGGGAGCCAGTCGCGGTCGCCCCAGACGTGACGCAACGCACGCAACATCTTGTCCATCTCTGTTAGGCACGTAAATCTACCGCAACACGAACACGTGGCACCGGTGTGTGGAATAGCCACGTAGCGGCGTGGCAGCTATTCCCCAACGTCCATTTACAGTGCGCACGTGATGCACAACACGGAATTGTGAGGAAAGGCTGTGTTTACTACGCCTTCGCACCGAAAACAATCAACTCAACGCGGCGTCCGAGCTTCAGAGACATTGCTCACCACCGCTGCTCCTTGACTTCACGCGGGCGCTTCCCTCCGAAACGCATGGCACGTATCTACGCGGCGGTTCTAAAACTGTACAGAGGCGCGATTCGATACGCTGTTGATATACAAAAATAAAAGCTCAAAACGAAAACAGCAGGACGGAGTGCCCATCGATGAAGCTTTCCTCGATGTGCGCTGTCTGTACGTCGCTCACGTACTCAGCTCACGCACTGGGCCCGTCCTCCCAACCACTTCTTAGTGGATCCGTAACACAGCCACCAAGATACAAAACAGCACCAGCAGAAGTAACCCCAGCGATCGTCCGTACCGAAACCATCTGCCGTCCACGGTGGGGAACCATTTGTCCACCCAGCTCTTCGCAAACACCCTCACCAGTAACACGGGCGGCAAAACTCCCACAAGAGCACCTAGTGCGAAAGAGGCCCACGGCGAAGCCTTCTTCGATTCGTTCGATTCCACATCCACCACCACCACCTTGATGTCACCTGTACTTTTCGCGTCTACTTCACTCGTGTCATCGCTTTGCTTCTCGCTGGAGCTTCCACTCTTGTTTCCGTCCCCCAAATAAGCTCTCTCCGGTTCGGCGGGAGTAACCACACACATCAACCGATTCGACCTGGGTTTATCATCAACCTCAAAGGTCACTGCTTCGATACTCAACCCCCCTTGTAGCGAAATGGCACTGGGCGATCCCGCCTCGTACTCCGCCATTTTCTAGATTTCCGGTGGCATATATATGAGCCACTGCAGTATGCGCCGCAGATAGACGCTCACCCTCTCGCGCCCGCACAATTCGCGCAGCAAGTCGGTTGTTGGACGCGCTGGTGCGGTAATGAGAGCGGCTTTCAGAACGTAAAGCGGTAAGCAGCCGGTCGAATGTGCCAATCAAAGTGCGCGTTTTGTGCGCGTCGTTGGCGCTGTCCATTGGACGTGTGCCACGCTGCGTCCATTGCTTGCCGTCGCCGTTGAGCGCGTAGCTTTTCGCCACACGCCTTGCCGTCGACACGTCATGTTTTTGTTGCCACTGTTGTGTCCTGTTCCGCTACAAGCTCGGACCCACTTATCTACTGCTACCGAAGGTGTGAGGGATCCCTTTCGTACTTCCGTCTGCCCACGATGCGTGTCAAGGTTAAACGTATCACATGCGTCGAGGCCCTTCACTGACGAGGAGATAAAGGTTATAGCGCATACCTCTGCACTATGAGCGCAGCAGCTTTTCGGATGCAACGCTTGTGGCGGTTTGTGCCAGTCTCATGCGACAGTGCGGTTGTAAGCTGCATCTGTTTCTGGCTTTATGCGTTCTAGTATTAATCGTTGTTCAGATGTCACTGCTACAGATTGTTTGTTTTAAGCTAATAGACAGGAGTATATGGCCAGAACTTCTTTCTACAACATTCTGCCTTCATTTCGGGTCGAATATGTTCAGATGTGTATACCTGGGCTCCTCGCTCAAACACACTCCCTCACCACTCCGTTCTCCGTCCACACATCCATCGTACTCACCTCGGGTCCACCACCCAGACCGGCAGAACCAGACGGCACGTAAATATGTCCACATTCACAGGATGTAATTGCGAGTCCTGATCCATGTCGAGCGCTCGTCATGTAACTGGGTTCTTCGAAGGTATTCGTCTCTTCTCTGAGGAAGTCCACCCTATCAAACGCTTGGCCGCCGGGGTTTTCAGGTGTTTTTCCTTCACCACCAGCAATAATAAACAGACCGCTGCAAGTCGTGCCGGCCATCGTGCCTCCACGCGGAACGGGAAGTGACGCCTTCACTTCCCATGCGCCAGTACCGAAATTATAGCAATCAATTGGACCCACGTTGGAGTTCCAAAAGTCTGCCTGTCCACCATCACGTCCGCCACCCACGCAAAGTTTGCCGTTGACCACGGCTCCCGTTGTATGATCCCTGGCGTTTGGAGCGGGAGAAAGAGCTGTCCAAGAGTCTGTTGCCGGGTCATACACATCAAGCAGACCGGTAGAAATTGCATGAGGTCCGTGTCCGCCAATAGCACCATGTGAAAGATACATCTTGCCTTCATAAAGAACGAAAGCACCACCACCGCGACGACGTCCCTCAGCCAGAGCAGTCTTTTCCAACCATGAGTCTGTTGCAATGTCGTACACCCACATCACCTCATTCTCCTTCTCCCTGGGGAACTGCCCGTACCAACTGCCACCCATCCAGATCTGGTTCTCGTAGTACACGCACTGCATGTGATTGATTTCGACTGGTGGTCCGGTTTTGGACGTCCATGTCTTCGTAAGAGGGTCGTATACGCTAATGTCTTTCATTCCCCTTCCTCCAATGCTGTACACTAGGCCACCAGCGAACAAAGCACACGCCTCATGTCTGGGTGTTGGCGCCCCAGAGTTGTATTCGACGTTTGACCAAACACCTGATGTAACAACTGGAACTGCGTCAAACGATGCCGCAGTATCGGCACCTGCACCTGCTGGCTCAGCGGAGCCCATCTCGACAGGAGCAGCGACCGGCGTTGGAGCTGCACCTGCCAACGGCGACGGAGTTGGTGTGACACCATTCACGGTATTCCACAGAACACTCGAAGCCCCTTCTCCTTCAATAACAATACCGCTGAGCATTGGATTTTCAACCACTGGGTCGAGAGTTATGGTGATGTAACCATCCACAGAAGCAATGTCAAGCTTCTGGAGAAAATACGGCTCGAAGAGTTTCCCTCCAGCGAGCGACCACACATCAATGCCTTTGTCAAGTGGTTCTCCGTTGATGTATAGGTCCATGACGCGTCCGCCCGCTTTGCCAGCTCCGTCAAATTGCTCCATAAACATAAGACCGACCTTGAAGAGACCTTCCGGCACTGGGAAACGATACGATAAAGAACCACCCTCAGCGTAACGGTGGGAACGATACACCTCACCCCAAAGCATGTCTGGTGCCACGAAGCCGGGGTCGCTGTATGCTTGAACAATCCCAGTGCTTTGCTCATAGAAATAAGATTCATCTTGCAAGAAGCCAATATCCGCTAATTCCGTGCCTCCGACGTTCACTTTGATGAAGTTATTGCCATCATTGCCTAACGCAACGGAAAGTATTGTCGCGCTCAGCAGCAGCAAACAAATCTTCATGTTGCTGTTTGAAGTGGTATTGTACTCAGGATGCCTCAAACGAGCATTTCATTCCTATCATTCACAAGACATGAAACTTGTTCTAGAGCATGTAACGTGCTCGTCGCCCAGACGTGTCGATACACCCGCCTGGTACCCGTTACCCCGGAGTATTGCTCACTTCGAGCGAGTTCTTGCCCGAGGGGAAAAATGTTTCCTCCCTGTGGGCCACTGAATGGGCCCATTCGTCCAAAGCCCTTAAACTCTAGCCATGAGACGATGAACTCTTTGCGCACAACTCGCGGGCCGTCAAGGTTGAAGGCTCTGTGCTTCCACGTGAAGGTGGTTATCGTCCATTCGGGGATGACATGCATTCACACAGAAAAATGGCCCCAAGCGTTGCTTCTCCGCCGGGCACTGGCGCACTTATCATACATGCCAGCTGACAATTATCCTTTCCAACTCTTCTTCTGTGGAGTTCCTGTTTGTTTTGGCCTTACGAGAAGACGAGAAAAGCCGCAGTCCAAGAAGGAGTAATTCTTGAGCAGTAAGTTTAGAATACATTCTCATCTAAACGTAATCCTCTGCCAATGCACGTGGAGCTCAACAGAGAACTAGAACATAGTCTCCAATGGCTCAACTCATTACCTCAAAAAGGGACCTAAATGCTTTCTACCTCAAAAGGCCAACAACAATTTTATTAGTAGCTACCGCGCTTTTGTTGTGGAATCCTATCAGAGGGGACGAGTTATTCGTTTTGTATCTGGAAGCGGGGACGGTAAATCAAAGTCAATGAGGTTTCTGGGAGTGGATGGTGCCGGACTCTGCTTTCGATGCACGGAGTTTGCGGTATCGTTGAGGGCGTTTCGGCTGGCTGGGTCTGAGTTTAGAGCAAAACTCAAGTTGTGAAAACTAGCCGATCCCGAAGATACAGCACATGCAGCCCGTGCGGAGGCAATGCTGAAGACATTGCGCTGAAAGGGCGTGGGAGAAACGGGAGTTGTAGTTGCGGCAAGCGCAAACAAACGCGCTTGCACGCAAGTGGGAAGGGCGCAGGGGTTTTGCCGTAGCACAGTGCGCTAATTCTGAACAAAGATGAAGTAGGATGTGGTCCCATTCCCACTAACGATACACATCTACTCCACTTCCACATTCCTAATTGGAGAAGAGGATCTCTGACCGTCCATATACTGGCTATGCCTTTCCTGTTCTTTTTCCAAAGCAGTCTCGCGTTCAAGCGGGTCTGAAATCTTCGCTGCTTTCACGGTTTCCGTAGTGTGTACCTTTCTAGCAGATCGTTCACACATCTTCCGATTGTCATTGTCCCCACAGGCTCTGCGCAGCTTCCCTTTATTCCTTCTCTTCTCGGACTCTGGTGATCTCTCATTGCTGTCGTAATTGTAATTCATTTTCTATTAGTTCCTGTTCAGCTTCGTCCAGATCGATAGAGAGAACTTTGTGACAGTCTTCAAACTTCCTCTTGTACCTTTTCTCAAGATTCTCGACAAAGAATTGAAAGGCCACTCTAGCTTGACCTGCTTGGGTTGGGGGAAATTCGTTGTACAGCGTGATGAGAGCTTCTATAGTCTCGAAATCAGGCTTTGATAGTACTTCTTGCAGTTCGAAAAGAACTTTCAATGCCATGTAGTAGTCGTGGGTGATGGAGAAGATATGTAGGAGATTACGGATGGGGAAAGGAGAGGAAAAGGTTTGAGCCCGCGCGGGATGGGTCGCATTTATGATATGTGCCGACCAGAGATCGCGGCAGCCTATCTACACGCGGTTTACCGTTCATCATGAGCGCAGTACAGGCCCTGTCAAAATGACAACAACATACCCTCTCATGAAAATTTCTTGTTGGAATCTGTCGTCACACACGTAGCCAGCTCGGCAAGCCCACCGGCGTCACCATAATAAATTTTATTGTTCGAAAACAATGGGTTGGATAGTGCTCGACGACCAAAGTAATCAATATCGATTTAATTTGCTCCCGTTCTGCAATGTATGTCTTGGTTTCCTTTGCGGCCTTTGCTTGAACCTTTGTGTGTTTTTGGAGAGGTTTGGAGTGTATACTGGGCTGCTAAGAGCATAACAAGCGCGCTTTGATGAATAGTTTCATCTTCAGATGAAGAGGAGATAGAATCGGATGACATGGTTCTCGCATCCGAAGAGATGGATGAAGCTTGCTGGAGGCATGTAGTGCGCTGG
>JASCIV010000457.1:0-19386 GCA_030374735.1 Gracilaria caudata
GGGGCTACCTCGTTCTGCTAGGCGAACAGTGCAAAGTTTGATTAGACAAGTGCCACAGAAGTTTTTGGCCTTCCTAAAGAGAGAAAGCTTTTTTTGAAAGCTTTACTGCAGCTTAGTAATTAGAAGCTGCTGTCCACAATAAAGAAGAAGAAGAACTTTGATACCTCCTGCACCGAATATGACTGTCTTCGCAGTGGCGATTGTATGCTTTCCAGTAGACCCTGAGAATCAGAGTCTACTGGAAAGCATAAAAGGATGACAAAGATCCCCGTGTGAGTGCTTCCCACAAAACCGCATCGCTTTGTGAAGTGTGGTGCAACTGGGTGTCGATTGAAATAAAAAGACGCAAATGCACAAGTGAACCGTTTTGGACAGCTTAGTAATTAGAGGCTGTTGTCCACAATAATGAAGAAGAAGAACCATTTTGGGTTTGTAAGACCTTAAGGGCAAATTTTCGATATCTATATGCAAAGATTGTCTTGTGTTTTCAGGAGACAGTCACTTGTTCAAGGAAACTGAAACGACCCTCTACGAGACGATTATTATGAGGAGTACAAAAAGCGAGGTCACAATATGACATTCCTCTCTATACATAAATATTCCGGCAACCAAGTCCATACGGCGCTCCTACTCAGGCTCCTGAGAGAACATGTCTGCTTAAGTACAGTCTCTTTGCTGGCTGCTACTTTCTGATGCATTGGTTCTCAAAACATTATCATGATAGACTCCTTGTGATTTCTTTGCTGTCAAGGGTGCTTTAAGCTTCACGGTTAAAAGCGGCGGGATATACTTATATTCGACCAGTTCCAACTTCAAGTTGCACATAGTCATCGTATGTTGGTGTGCTTTATGCGCAAAAATATCGAGTCTTATCAGCACCCCGTTTTCGTTAATATTCATGCAAGTAATGCAACTTGTAAATGTGGAAAGTGATGAAAACATTTCGTTCCTTGAAAGCATGAAGCCATCCTCTCCAAGTCGTTAATTTTTACTCCATGGGGACAACATCTAACATGTGTCTTTCGGAATATTATAAAGCCCTGCTTCCTGTGATCTAACACAACAGGGTTGCTTTGTTTGTTGAAGTCTAATTTCGTTCGGCAAAGCATCTGCAGCCATGCAACTCTAATAATTACGGAATGCACTCAGGCGGGATGAATCATGGGCTCCCCGAGAATCCCCAGGCGGACTCTCTCAGTCTCTTTCAAATTCTATAGCAAGACTGTGGGAAGTGTACCGAATTCATGTGCATCGCTTCTTTTATTCTTCTTCTTTATAGCGGAAGTTTCATTAAATTCCGGCAGCAATAGAATTCCTACTTACTGCGGATACTTATCTTTGGTGTCTTTAATAAGAAAACACTGACAGCAAGACAAAGCGCTATCATCTGAGACACAAAAATGTTCTTGCGCGGGATTTGGATTCTAATTTACTTGTTCTTGGCTGCACTTCTTACGTATTCGACCCAGGGATATCCCCAGAGATTTGGAAGAAAGCAATGGGTAAAGAGCTATGCTAAGCTCACAGGACAAATATGGTTCTCAATAACCAAAGGCAGGCGAGATGGGGCACTCTACTGCTCAGGAAAGTTAGAAGATGCCCATGGCAGTTCTGTACTCTGTTTAGATGCAAACAAAAAAGACTCTCAAGAAGAAAACGAGAACAGGTATGCGAACGGGGTGATTTGCAAGCTGAACCCAAGGAATGGAAAAGAAAAGTGGTGTGCACGAACTTGCGAAGAGGGAGTCCCCCTGCTCTCTGTTGTGACATCTGGAAAGAAAGTCGTGTATGCAGCTGGGTTAACAAATAGCAAGGATACTGTTTTGTACACTATCGAGAAGAAAAATGGAAGACAGAAAATGCAAGTACTTGTTCCGGGACAGGTGTTCAAGATGGACCATAACCCTGATGGAATCTATGTTTGTGGCAGTGGCATAGACAAAAAAGGCAGAAGCGGGATGATGATTGCACGAATCACAGAAGAAGGAAGTATAAAGTGGCATAAGATTGTACGGGACAGGGGGCTGGATAACTGCTTGTCAACCAGCGCGTTGAAAGAGGGCTCTTCGGCATACGTGGTCGGGGTCATGAATGGTGGATCAGACAACACAAGCATGTACGTAATGAAAATGGATAGGGAAACTGGAGAGACGGAGTGGACGAAGGAACTCACCGACAGAAACTACGTGCTTACCAGCGGTGATATCATGGCGAAAAAGGGTGTCTACGTTACAGCACTGGAGGCCGACCCAAAGGGCAAGCGTACAAACGTTGTGGTACACAAACTTGGAGAAGGAACAGGCATACTGTTGTGGTCCAAGGTCGGAAAGCATGCTGATAGAGTGCACGGTTTAAGTTTGTTTGGTAAAAGCGGTCTCGTATACGCTTCATACAACAGTAGTGGAGTACGTATTAGTTCAACTTCCCCTAGCAGTACTGATCGGTTGCTAGGAGATGCTGAACACGAGAAGGAGACATGGGTACAACCACAAGAAGCAATCATATCGGAGGTTGTTGACACAGCGCTGGGTAGAGGACAAGCAGCAATACTTTGGCGCAATAGTGAAGGGGGCAACCTGATACAAATGGTATCGTTTGACGGTATACGAGGGGCAGGCAGAACTGGTGGTGTAATTACGCGAGTCAAAACGAAGCTGAAGCTGGACTTGCCGACTACCGCGGAAGCAACGGTGAAGGCCGGAATCTGCGACATACTGGGCGACGCGATGCAGGGAAAGGCGCGAATTGAAAACGACGGGCTGATGGTGACGGGAACGGTGTCAAAGTTTGAAGCAGAGATGGTCATCAGAAAGACTATGGAAGACCGAGACAACGACGGACGATCATACGTGGAGACCCGGCTAGGTATTGGTAAGCGTAGCGTGCTCCTGGAAGGAGAGTTGATGACGACAGAGGCAAGAGATGTTCACGACAGACCGACGAGAAGAGAGCGCAAGCGGGTCACGCTTTCCGGGCAGGTCAATGAAACGGGAGGAAGGAGGTCTGTGGTAGCAGAGGCGTCGGAGTCGAAGTGGTGGACCTGGTGGAAGATCCTGATTGCAGCAGTCGGGGGCATCGGGGTGATGGTGGCTATATGGCTGGTGGTGCGTCGGTTGTGAGTCACACTTGTGAGGATTGAGAATATCTTGATTATCAAGACCGGGGGTATGAAGTAAACAAGTTTGGCGTTGACACACATCGAGTCGGCGCGACACATCGTGATGCGACATGAATGTCAACTGTAAGTGGAGATTCCAATTCGCGCCAGAGACAGCTCAGAGAGCTCCAAGCAGTGGCTCTGACTCTCAAAATTTAAATGGACGCATCGTCAGCGCCCGTACTTTCCAGTTCAAACCGCGGCCCCATCGCACGTCCCACTGGCGCCGCTGTTTAAATCCGCGCTTCGCCTCGCTTGGACCTCCCCTGCTTTCCGCTATGTCCGACGTGCAGTCCGCGCCTCCCGACTCCACGCCACCGCCGCCTCGCCTCGCCATGGATCTCGTCGACGTCGACAAACATCTGCTACGCTTCCCCGTCAGCTCGTTGCCATCCGGCGCCATCATCAGCGATACGCTTACCGTCACCAATGCCGCCACCACTCACGTCGCCTTCAAGGTCAAAACCACCAACCAGCATCGCTACATCGTCCGCCCCAACCTCGGTCTCATCCCACCCCGCGGCTCCTCCGATATCTTCATCGGACTGCAGCCGACGTCAGAACCACCGGAGCTTGGTCCGTCGCGAGACAAGTTTTTGTTGCGCGTCATCGAGGCACCAGAACTCGCCGACTCGAAGCTCCCGTCTGATTTCTGGACTATCCATGAGAAGGACCTCGCCGTCAGAGACATCAAGTTCAGGGTAGAGTTCGTGCAGCATTCACCTTCTTCCCAACCGTCGCAACAATCGCTCCCACAGAATGAAGTCACAGAAGGCCTGCCTTCCACTGCTCCAGCCCCCCTCGCAACCTCAGCTGCCCCTCATCCGAGAGACTTGCCGCCGTCCACCAGCTCGCAACCTACACACCCCACTCACACTGGCACCCAACAAGAAGCGCTAGCCACGTCTTCCACGCAACTTCCCATCCAAAATGGCGTGCATCAGTTGATGGAAGGTAGGGACTTCGATGCTGCTATAGAGCGGGTTCGCCACTTGCAGCAGATGCTGGATGCGAAGAACCTAGAACTCGCCAGACTTAAGACACAACTTGCGGAGACAAACGCCCAAACGCAAGCAGTGCTCGACAACGCCCCAAAGGCACCCATCTCGGCCAACAAGCTTTTGTCTGATCCTTTTGGAGGCGTTAGTATCGCGGGTATTGGTCTTATGTTGCTTCTCTTCCTTATTCTCGTTAACGTCATTCTGCGCATCTTGTGACTGATACTCTACACACATCGTAACTGCCCGCCAATTTTCCATTGGCGACGTTAGTTGAACTTTCGTTGTTTTGGCAAATATGGCTTCCTCATTTGTAAGCTCAACCTTAGTCTATCACAGTACAGGGTAATCGGGCACTCAAGCACAGAATCTGCTTTTACATTACTCTGCGTTACTCGTTCTAGATGTTGCTCTTTCTAGATGTTACTCTCTAGACATCGTTCACCCTTTCATTGATGTACAATATCACGCGCAAGCTGATTGAAGCGTTGATTGCCAAAGCGTTTTGTTTGCTATCTTTGATAGCGGGGTCTACTGTGAGAAAGAAGTTTGCCGTGACTCCTGTCCATACTGGGTACGAAGAGTAGATTCAAAACAAGGAAACGTGCAAGACCCTTGAAACATGTGCCTAGAGATGTAGGTACACTGTAGACAGGAGTCCCTGTCCGCCTGTACGTGGTAAAATATCATTCTTATTCCTCAACCGCTATGTACTTCCCGTATCCTGGGAATGAACCACTCAACCGCGTACTTGCAATTTGGCCTTTCTCCTCCTCAGCAGTGTACTCCGCAGTGAGTCTGGATTTCACGCTGTTACTGACAGGAAGTCGTCCTAGGTCATCAATTACATCCGCTAGGAGCTCTTTTCTCGAGGTGATATCGACACACAACAAGACCGCTCTTTGTGCAGTTGCAATCCCGTCTGCAATGACTCGTATGCATTGTCGCTGCACATTACTTATTGCTCTTTCCTTGAATACTGCAAGTCTTTCAACCATGTGGTGCAGAACCACCACGTTAGCCTTTGGTTTCTCTTTTGATACGCCCACCACATGTTCCATGTAGTCCAAGAGGAGACCACCCCCATGAAGCCAGTTCGAGATGTGCTTTCGCCTCCCAAGTGTCCTCAGCATACTGACGCAGCACTCATACCGAGCAAAGTCTTCTCCCACAATAACTTCCGGCATAATTGTTTTCGTAAGCAAAGAGTGAGCATTCGTGCTGCCTTCCTCAGAGTTGCACTCTAACCACAGTTTACATTCCTCCAGTGCGTCTCCTTTTTCTCTTGCCGCCAGGGCCTCAGCCTCAGCAATCCATGATGATGGCACTTTCAATACATCCAGCAAGAATGGAAGAGAAGCCATTTGTCTTAGAGACACTGGTTTTCTGACTTGAACCTTTCCGACTTCTTGATCATCATCTGCTTGCCCTATGGCATCCTCACCCTCTATTTCCATAGGCTCTGCACGAGCTCCCTCTATCATTACATCAACGACGTCACCTTTCAAATCTCGCCAATCTCGGATAAGGGCGGCTTTTAAGTTTTCAACAGGTGCACCCCCACTGCATAGTACATAAAAAGCCCAAAGTGGAAGGCCAGCGGACTGCAGCTGTGACGAAAATGCGTCTGCTAAAAGGCAAGGCGCTGCTTTCGTTGTCGCTTCTGGAATAATAGCAGACAGCACTTGATGTAGTAACCATGGGAAACGGGCGTCAAGTGGCTTGTAGTCAAACCCAAAACTGCAATTAGAATAGACCCCAGACGTCATCGGGTATTTTCCAGTCGGATCGGCATACAACCGTAGCATATGATATGCCACGTCGAGCTCTAATTCTGAGTTTAGGTGAGGTGCCAACGTTTCTATCTCGGATTCTTTGATTGCGCCAACAGCCGCGGCAACTCGATCAGGTTGAGGTTCTTCCGAATTCCCTGCCCCGTGCACAAGCTCCATCATGAATAACCTATACCACGAAAATCCTAGATACTGCGCAACTGGGTCAACGTGACCAGCTAGAATAAGCAGTATTAATCTCTCGTTGATGTCTATTGCGGAATTCTCAGAACAATCCTCGAGAACCCTTTCCCAGACAGACAACTCGGTGCTGTTGTTTTCGAGTACGGCAGGATGTACTAAACGATATGCCACCAGTTGGTCAACAGCATCCTCTCGTAAGTCATCTTTGGGCACCTCTAATGCTCTTGACATAAGCATGGCTAATCGCAAATGCCCCTGCTCTATTGCAATATCAACTGCTTTCTCAACGTCACCCAAACAAAGATCAGTTACCGCACGACGCATTGGGGTAACTTCGAGGTCAGGCTCATCGAAAACGGTCCGAGCCGGACCTTTAGCCCATTGAGAAAGTCTTTGCATAAGATTATCGATTCCGTCTACATATCCTTTCCCCGCGCTTTTGTATAACGCAAATAACAATCCAAAAACTACGAGAGCGTGTCTGCAGTTCTCATCGCCGTGATCCCTAAGACCGTCCTCGAGGTCGTTCGTGATTTGTCGCATGGTGTCGTCGAATACGTTCGGAATGTCGAATGGCTCGTTGAGAGAGGGCCTTTGCAAAGTGGAGCTTTCAATCGAATTTTGATAGCCGTTCCATGCCGCGAATTGAGCTCGTAGCACAAGAGCAAGCACAGAACATTGTTCGGGTAACTGTGAGTGCAACGGTGTGGCTTCTATAGTAAAACAGTTTTCGTCAAAGGAATACGGTCTGTACCGGTACTTCTGATTGAAAACAAAAGTCGAATTGAATGACATTCTAGTAGAGCGACCAAGGGATAAACCGTTATCAGTAAAAACATGCTCGGATCCTGCTGAGATGGAGTCATGGAAGCTTGGAAACGCTGGGCGAGATAACGGGAGCATGTCTGAGACTACTTTCGGGGCTTCCTCGACATCTGAATCTGGTTCAACCGGTGTTCCTGCTGGGGCGTAAAAGGAATATGCATCAGATGTCGGCACATCTGACATGGACGGATCGTCCGACATTATTCCGAAAGGCTGTTGTTTGGTGTCGAATAGTGCCTCACGCATACCGTGAAGTTTCGGGTAGTCAAAATCGCTGTCCTGCCATTGGGTTGAGGGCCTAAAAGGGTCATCGAATGGATCGCTATCAAGCTGCGGACTTGTTTTCTCGAGATTTTCTCCTTCTGACTTGATTTCTTCCTCGTCATCTGTGAGATCGACTATAATTTTGGCTGACATGCGGGGTCGCGTGGCGGGGGAGACATGCTCTTGCTGTTCTATTTGCATAGGAGATTGGTTATCTTGCTTCCATGTTATTCGCTGCGGCGTTGGGACTCGACGGCGCGCTGGTGTCTGGCCTGCCTTTCTTGTCAGCGCTCGGCGGCGGTCAACACTTTCAATACGATCTTCGTCATCTTGATGTGGTTCAGCATCTGAATCCTCGTCATCTGAATCAATGTAGCGGTAGCGCGAAAAGGAAGATACAGCGAAACCAAAGCCAGATATGGTCGAACGCTTCCTCCATGCGCCCAAGTACTGGGCACGAACGCGACCGCACCATCGCTCCGCCGATTGAGAAGAGACAGAAGGAATGTGCAACCATATATGCGCCGGTCCGTTGAGAGAGCAATCGGATGGGACGTAAATGGATGAAGGACCCCAGGAAATTAAGGGGGCATCTTCTTGACGAGCAGTACGGGAGAAGAAAATGGCATGGTGACCTTGGGTGGATGTTACGTGCACAGGCATGAATACGACCAGAAACGAAGCCCGTGTGCCAAATGGAAGCAAGGTGAGGTCGAATAGACGAAAGACTGGACGATGACAGTACGCGTCGAAGTAACTATATCTTCGCCGATTGTCCCTTGTCGCGAACCCGAGCCAGCCACATTCCGACGGGAAAGCTGTGGGGAGGAAGAGATCTTGCGAAGACAGATCAACCATCAATGGTTCGATTTGAAAATTCAGTTTCGAGTACAAAACCTGTGATCCATTTCATGAACTTCAAAACTGGATCATTGTAAGCTGCAGAATGAATGCAATGTGCCACCATGTCAGTGCCATGTCACGATGACGTATTCGTTCTCATCATCTCGCGCGCTTTCGCTCACCTGCAGGCTGCAAGATGTGGCAGACAGTCGCGTTGCTTACGCATCAAGGCCCCTTGGCATCCGTTCCACTCGAGCACCTTTATACCGTAGTACTTCTCTGATGCTCCCCCGCCCCACCCCGACCCATTTGTTGCCCGTGAGGCACCTGCCATCTGTGACAACCACAGTGTTCGTGAAGGCTGTTTTCCGTTTCTAGACCTTCATCTCTTCCCCCCGAGCGCCGCCTCTTACATTTTTTCGAGCTAACTCAAACCCAACCATGGACTCTCATCTTCTTAATCTCGAGCTCCAACGAATGCATCGTAATTTGTCACACGCAATGATGCAGTACATCCACGCCTCGCGACGCATGACCTACATGGTGAAGGCAGTTGACCTCACCTATGAATCCATGTACGAGGGCCCAGCTCTGCAGCGTTCCATCTGGCGGTATGAAGCACTTTGGTTACCTCTTCTCGCTGCGATATCAAACCCTCCCACGAGGGACGATGAGAACCCAATCAAACCGCAGTGGTCTCAATCCAATTTTTCCCTTAAAGTTGATGAAATTCGTGCCAAGAACTTTGCGAAAGGCGGTCTCTGGCTCAGCCGCGACACAATTGTTCCGCCTCTGGACATCGCGTGGGTCTGGCATTGCCATCGCTTGAACCCTCATGCTTACGCTGAAGATCTTGCGCGCTTTGCCCGGGAGGGAGATGCCAATACCGTCACTTATTTTGTGCAGCAGGCTTGTGCCACAACCATCGACACGGCGTTCAAGTTCAGTGATGGGGAGGACTCCCAAAGTAGACCCACGCGCCGCCTCTGGGAAATCATATATCCATATGAGGCTTACATGCCGAAGTATCTTCTTAACCACACGTATGCAGAGGAGGAGCACAGGAAACGCCAACACATTACCAGCTTTACAAACGAAATCAATCGTTCCACCTTCCGCTCAATCCTTGAATATGACCTCCCTCGCGCTGCCCTACTGCAGAAGTCATTTGTATATCAAATTGTAGACGAAGCAGACCCTGAGAAATGCGAGTATTACGAGACCAATGGCTACCTTATGCGCGCGTTTCAACGCTACTTGCAGTTTATCGTATTGCATAAGAGTGCAAACGAATTGCTTGTGCCTATGAAGGATATAAACATTATCTGGCACATGCACATTTCATGCACAACCGAGTACGAAAATGACTGCAATGCCCTAATTGGCTATGTTCTAAAACATGACAGCATTGCTGTTGACGATAAGCGAAGGAAAGAGTTGGAGGAGATGGAAGAGGAATCCAAAGCGAACGGAGGAGTTCGGACAAATCTCGAAGAGAATGAACTTGACGAAATTCGTGAACGCCGCCAGAGAGGAATATCGATCGTTCGCACAAAACGGCTATGGGAGAAAGTATACGGCGGCAAACCGCGTTATGACATTCCCGATACAAGGTATAGAGGGGAACCGAGTGGTGATCGAGGTGGTTTCAAGGAAGTTTTTGAGAAGACAAATGGCACTTCACGCGATATCTCATGGATCGAGACTCTTTTCTTTATGACAGTAGCCATACTCGTGTTTTTCTTCGGAGCTGCAGGTCTTCTTTACTCGTTTTACAAGACAATGTTTACGCATGGGAAGTTTTTACTGGGCCTTCCCTTGAGTGTTGGAATTATGGTCTCGGGTGTTTACATTTTCTTGGCCATTCCAATAAGCCGACCATTGTCTTCGGACTCTCGGTTCTGGCTTGAACGTGCTTATAAGCAGACCCACAACCCCCTCCCTACGTACCTTACTGCGACTACAAAGAAATCTCTTTGAATTACTGCTTCAATGGTTTCTGACTTTTTACTAATTTGCTCGTGAACGGATATGGTTGCGTTATATCGTTTTCTCTTCATTTCAAACGCCACGTAAAGCTCATCTCTCTCCTCTTCCCGGTACAGTAGGTAACGGAAAGGCTTTATCTGAAGCTAGGGCTACTACGATTGGTTTGGGTGCTTGCGGAAGGAGAATGCCGGATTGAAAGCAGCGGCACGGCCTGACATACGTTCGAAGATCGATCAATCGTGTTTATAACATCTAGATACTGTAGGGTCAACATATATGATTTGTTCGAAACGTTTATGTCAAAGAACTATCGAGGCCGTAAAGCTACATGAAACATGAGACACAGAACCATTTGGAATTCGAGCGGTCACTTTCGTGGAAATGAATGCTTGATATGTTCTTTATGCCACTCTTAGTATACCCGAGGCAATCAACTTCTGCACCTTTGACGCAATCGTTGGATCCCTCATGGCTTGCGCGGCAAACTTCGGATCTTCTTGCATTTGCTTGAGCAAGGAGTTCATCTGAGGGTCCTGCAGAATCTTTTGAATCTCTGGATCCTTCATGGCTTGTTCCATTTGTGCCTGATCTACTTCCCCAGAGTTCTGCTGTTCCTGAATCTTCATGTTCGTTTTGAAAAGACCCTGTCGAAGATCTTTGTTGTTTGGTGCCAATTTAAGTCCTTTTTCGTAAACTTCCAGACACTTGTGATATTCCTTCATATAAAAGTGAATGTTTCCCTTTCTAATGTAAGCCTTGACAAACGTGGGATCAATATCCAAGCATCGCTCACAGTCCTTCATAGCCATAGGGAACTCACCAAGTTTCATGTACGCGGCAGCACGATTTGAATAAGGAGCAGCATCCTTGGGGTTGCGCTTGATAGCCTCGGTGTACTTCGCGATACTTTCAGGGAACTTTCCAGCGAGGAACAGTTCATTTCCCTCTTGACGTTCCTTCGCCGACAGCTCGGGGTTAATGTAGGCCTCCTCTGCCTTCTTTCGTTGCACCCTTTGCGCCTCCCTAAGCGCTCGAGTGACCTTGGGATCAGAGTATTCCACAAGACTCTTCTCAAAGGCCTCGATGGCTTGGTCGTAATCCTCCTTCTTCAAGTAAGCATTTCCCATTCTACCGTAAGCGCGCGCAATGATTTTGAAATCTGTGCGAAGATGTCGCTCAGAATTCTCCTTCACGGCAGTTTTGCAGTCCTCAATTGCACCGTCTGTATCGCCGCTCTCTAGACGAGCGGCGGCACGGTTTGTATAAAAGGCCATATTGTCCGGATCGAATTCCAGCGCCTTCGTATAGTGTTCAATAGCAGTGGCAAACTCACGCTTCTTGTAGGCTCCAGTGCCGCGCTCTTTTTCGTACAGCGAACGCTCCTTCGGCTCCATCTTGGATGGATCTGGAGCCTCAGGCACCGCTGTGACGTCAGGCATTGGGACATCCCTCGTCGTTGCGTTGACATCCTCCACCACTGTTTCACCGGGCTTTGCTCCGGTTGAAGACTGAGACAGTATGGTGAAGAGCTTTAGGACGCGTGGATCACCAATATGCTTAGATAGAGAGGTGGGGTCAGATGTGAGTTCGTCGACAATGTTTTTGAAGGCAGGATCTTTCAACATTTCGCTCGTCTCCGGATTGTCCTTGAGTTTCTCCCACAGCTCTGTACTGAATAACGAAGACGCCATTGTAGTAGGATGCGAGGGAATAAAACAAAACAGGCGTTGTGGTGTTGCCAAAGAAAGCGGAGGGGTGTGCAGGAGATTTCAGAAGGAAGCCTTAACGAGTTTTCGAGCTACCGTAGTCTACTCGGACCGAGTAGCCATCGTTCGCCGAAGGATGGCGATTATTCTGTACAAGGGTACAGCGCAGACAGATCAATCTAGACTCTCATACTTCGTAGATTATAGAGATGCCGCTACGTGCACAGATCAATTACTCCCGGCAATGGGGATTTGCAGCAATTGCGGAATTTGGCTCAAAATAGATGGCGCGACGTTGGACAGGAGATTCTGGGAGAGATGTTGCGGCCATGGCACAATATCGTAGCAGCCGCACGTTAGTCGTCCAATTCTTGTCATTCCGCTGCGCCAATCTCCTCGTACCACCTCGCCGTCGGCCTTCGAGCGACCTGTGCGTCTAGCGCTCGAAGCAACTCTCTCATCCGCACCTCCTCTGCGCTAATCCCCCCTCCCATAATCGCCTCCGCCCATCCTAAGCCCCGACCATGAAAGCTGTGGATCTCTCCACGGCTTTCGTCATCCCAACGGCATTGCCGTCTCGCGGCTGCCGTTCGGCAGTAAATGCCGTCAGCGCACGAACGCCGCGAATGGCCATCGCCTCTCCGCGCGTTGGTAATAGCTTCTGGCGCCTTTCAGACGATGAGAAGCGCCTTGCCATGACGCTTCCAAAGATGCCCGGCGTTCATTTCAACGCCCATTACGGCGCGTTCGATACCGACGACGACTCAGAGTACCAGCTGGATGAAATCGTTTATCGTGCCAAAAGGGGTGGCCTACTCGAGGTAGAGCACGATATGAATGCCCTTGCACAGGTCGATCCATCGCAGTGGCGAGACCTATTTGACCGTCGTTCAGGTCGCACAGTGTGGCCGTATGGAAGTGGCGTCTGGAGCAAGAAGGAATGGGTCCTCCCCTCCATTCCAGATGAAGATGTCGTCAGCATGTTTGAAGGAAACAGCAATCTCTTTTGGGCAGAGCGATTTGGACGTGAGCTCGGCATGTCCGACTTGTGGGTCAAGCAGTGCGGTAATAGCCACACAGGATCTTTTAAAGATCTTGGCATGACAGTGCTCGTCAGCCAAGTCAATCATATGATGAAGAAGGGTGCCGGTATCAAGGCTGTCGGCTGTGCAAGTACAGGTGACACCAGCGCCGCATTAGGCGCCTACTGCGCTGCTGCGGGGATCCCGAGCATAGTGTTTTTGCCCGCTGACAAGATTAGCACCGCCCAATTGGTGCAACCTATAGCGAATGGAAGCCTTGTTCTTAGCCTCGAAACTGACTTTGATGGTTGCATGAAACTTATTCAACAAGTCGTCGAAGAGTACCCTATCTATCTCGCCAACTCAATGAATAGCCTGCGTCTCGAAGGGCAGAAAACTGTCAGCATTGAAATAGCACAGCAGTTTGATTGGAATGTACCAGATTGGATAATAGTCCCAGGCGGGAACCTGGGCAATGTTTATGCGTTCTACAAAGGTTTCGTAATGATGAAAGATTTAGGACTTACCGATAAGCTTCCTCGCATAGCTGTGGCCCAAGCCGAAAACGCTAATCCTTTATATCTCAGCTACCTCACAAACTTTGATAGATTTGAGCCGGTGACAGCCAAAAAGACGTATGCATCTGCTATTCAAATCGGAGACCCCGTTTCGATTAACCGCGCGATTCGTGCCCTTCGCGCGACCAATGGTGTAGTCGAACAGGCTAGTGAAGAGGAAATAATGGATATAGCGGCTCGTGCGGACAGAACAGGGATGTTCAATTGTCCTCATACTGGAGTGGCACTTGCCGCTCTAGAGAAATTGCGAAGAAAGCAAATGATTAGTTCAGATGACCGGGTTGTCGTCGTATCTACTGCTCATGGTCTGAAATTCACGGAAAGCAAGGTGCTCTACCACGAGAAGAAGCTTGAGAACTGCGAAAGCCGTTATGCGAACAGCGTTATTCGTACACCTGCAAAGGTTGGTAGCGTTATTGACTCGATTCGATCCAACCTCCAAATGTGAAAAATGTAGACGACGGAGCAGTCAAACAACCTTGTCACTGCAGAAATAGCGAAGGCAAGTGCTATAGTTTATCCTGCGACCTTCCTTGATCGGAAATTTTTACTCACTTCCCACAGTTGTGGACGACGTTCAGTATTGTCTCTGGCTGGATTCCTGTGCGTAACGGTATCTCCTGGGCAGCTTGGGGACGCTTTCTTTGCCGTAGAAGACGTGCACGTGGGAGTCTTAAACTGTAAAACTAATCTCCAACCCATCAAGCACAGCGAGATGTACTAGGAAGGTACATCTCACACAAAATTAGCGTTTTATCAGCCTCAACCCATGGTTACCAGAAATATTTCGTTTCATAGTGGTCATTGTGGTATAGGATGGGAATGAGCGCTTTGCATAAGCATTTACCTTCGTAGAGCGTATCTATGATCATGTGCACACTGTACGCGAAAACTTCTCATGTTCGACTGTGATCGTTCTTAACGCGGATGCGGTCGAGATCAGGTTTGATGGTCAAATTTCACCTTCCCTTCTTGGGATAGCCCTCTACTGCGCTCGGAGGAATGAATTCTTCGAAACCATTTCACAATCAATTCCGATGACCAACCTTGCTCGGCTCTTTACGCCCTTCATCTGTTAAGCCCTTTTCTTCTAGAGCAAATGCCGTATTTGGGTCAACAAGTGATCGTCAATGACGATTTGATACTTGGTGCAGTTCGTTCTGGATCGTGAGTCATGAGGAGGTTGAGTTCTGTATCCATTGACATCACCAAGCGTCTGTGCAAACTATGATATCAAGTGTGAGGAGTATTCTAGTCGTTTACCTTTTCTCGTTCAAGGAATGTCTCTGGCTTCAGCACGACATAGCGAGCGAGAGCTGGCTGTGTAAATTGTCTGCCGGCGGAAATTCTTTATTCCGCTTGCCCGCCAATCGTAGCGGTATTACTTTCCTGCAGCACAGCATGATGCTGGAAGATTGGCTACAAGGTCATAGTATACACCCATTGATTTAGAGCACACTATGCTCTACGGGTCAGTTATACGGTTTTCTTCGCTGTGCCCTTTTTGGTAGCGTTCGCTAAACACAGAAATCCTTACGTCGTACAATGCCCATCTCAGCAGCACGGAAGCGCTGGAAATAATCGTGACGACGTAAATATGGCATTCGTACACTTGCCTGGACACCAATGGTGCCATATCGTTTTCTTCGTTATCATGGTCATCACCCGAACATAAGCTGCCATCACGCGCATTGAACTACGTTATGGAAGGCCGCGTCGCCTCCCATCCACCGATGCCCTTTACAATAAGGGAAGCTCTACATGGCAATCAAGGTCTAGAGCCATGTGTACAGAATTTGTCTCACAAGTGGAATCTTGTGGTTCTCCAAAGGCTGCGAAGGTTCGAACCAATTATTGACCGTCCCAAACAAGCAGTACAACATCTGTTTGAATTGTTCATACTACACGTTTGCCAGTTAGATATCTCCTACGACTTCAAGTGGGTAGATGACTTGGTGAAGTACCTTGCTGCGAAAGCACAACACCTAATACGCCCCGTAACGCCTGAGTATTCTGTGCAGTGGGGCGCAGCAGTCTACGATGAGCGAGGAAAGATCGTTCAATATATGCCACAAAAGGAAGAGTCTTATCCCAAATGCGAATACGTGAACTCACGTGAAATCGTAGATATCATTTCCCGGTACACTCAGACATTTACGGAGACAGATATCTCGAAGGAAGAACTGAGTCGCATGCCTGGGCTCATGGACGAGCCTGCCAAAACGGCGATCATGGTTTACGCATGGTATCTGAAATGCTATCAAATCAAGAACGGCTGGTTGCGACCATATCTTAATGCGCCATTGGGTCGTCGTGAGAGAAATCGGAGTGTACCTCTGTCGTCTAGGGGGGGCGCTTTAATTGCCGATGGTAGACTCGGAAGAATCGGAGAAGAACTGCACACGCTATACGCTCTTGCATTTTTGGACTCAAGAGGACACCTGACGTGGTACACTGTTCGTCAAGCAACTAGGGGAGAGATTATTGGATGTTTAGCTTGCAGCTATGCGCGTGGAAACAATGTTCGCATTCACAGTTCGAAAGACTTTCGACATTCGATTCAGATTCGCTATGACCACATATGCAACTTTGAGGTGCTTGATTTTCGCTTATGGGAATCTTGGACTCACAACTTGAGAAGCAATGGCCCTTGCAAATCGATGGGTAGTCGTCGAAGAACCTTACGTGCAGTACGGTTTAACGAACCGGTTGTGTTAGAGGACGCCTTGGCAGTCGGATTCCGGATTGTGAATGGCGTACTTGTGAATCCAAAAGGAAGACCAATGAGAGTGGTTAAGCGAAGGGATGGACTTTTTCGAGTTCACAGACAGCGGTTGCGCCCCATCTCAAAAGACAGAATCCCTTGGCATCCCCGAATGCGTCTTGTGTAGAAGCACATTTGTGTCCACGAACATTTCAATCTTTAGGCTTGGGTCCTGATAAAATCGCCGGAAGAGTTCTGAACCAGAAGCGCACGACGTAGCACGTTGTTACGATGAAGTTTGCACTATCCGTTGGATTTTGCATAGAGATACTCTCTGGTGTTGGCCAACATAGAAGAGTATTCCTACGCTTTCACTCTCACTCTCTCTCGCTTCTTTTCCCAACTGGCTTACCTTGGGCTCCTAATGGCTGACAAAAGTTACGTTGGCGCATACTGTCATTTTAGACAATGTAACGTACTTAAACAAGAGCCTCCTGTTCCTCAAAGACTGCAAAACACAAGCTCCAGTAGAGACGGTCGTGCTTCTCAGTTGTGCTTGAACACACAGCGCAAAGTAAGAACTTCGGGTGAGCTCCATTACCTGCTTTGTTTACGTCCTTTTGATTATCTGTATCTGCTCCACCATTTCACTGAGGTCGTCGTCGATTCTATGTGTCTGCCTGGGGCTGCGCGCGCAGCCTGCGCCCCATGTTTTTGTAGGTATCGTGGGTTCTAATAAAACCACAATACGAAGTCAATATCAATCACTGAGGTTCATTTTGAATGAGCCAGTGAATGTGGTGCCGGGCACCTTGCCTCCAAGTGCAAGCCAAAGCTGAAAGGAGCGTCACTTTCACCATTTTTCAATAGAAAGGTTTTCCGATGGTTCTCTCTCTTTATGAGCACACAAGCTTCTCTGTCTCTCTCGTTTATAGGTACACTAGCTTAATTAGAACTATGTGCAGAGCGTTGCTGAAAGAAACGCTCTCTCACTAAGAAGGCCATTGTAACGTCTTCTTCGCCAGTTCACACAAGCCTAATTCAATCCGTAACTCCCGGATCGCAGTGCCTCTTCTTCTTCTTCTTTGTTGTGAGCGCGTATCGTTCATTATTCAATGACGCGTGGGGATCGCTTATATCCCCCAGCAACCTATAATACGTCCCGGAGATAGCCTACGCATTGACAGTATAACTACAACCTGTTACGCTCACTTAATGCTGAGCTTGATCTCTTAAAACGAATTAGACTACTAAGGCGCTCTCTATCTTCGTGAGGATTTCGTTACCGACGTTTATCGCCTTTGCAGCTCTCCTTACCATCATCCACAATCCTCAGTCCACTCAATGAGCTCGTCGGTAGAGCGGCACACCACGACAAAGCGCTCTGCACGTACCACAATTTGCCGTACAAGAGGTTATGACGGCACCCCTCTGTTCCGCTCCCATTTGTAGGCGAGGCGGGACAAAAAAGGGGCCTGTCGCCTCACACCGTCCTCCAGTCCTGGAAAAAGTGCGTAAAGAAATCTTCCGAGAAACCCCCCGTAGAAGAAATTTTTGGAAATATGGGAGTGCAGAAGAACAGCAGATGGCGCCGGTGGATGATACACGGAACTCAATTTGAGTGCAAACGGAAGGGTAATTTACTTCATTTCCGCCCTAATTTCGAGGTGTCCAATTGGAAGCTACTCCGATAGCGAGTGGAATGCAACTGAAGGGTCAAAGATACACTTTGCACTCCATCTTAGCTCCATTTGAACTTCTTCGAATGCGAGTACACTCCGCGCGCACTCCGCGCGACATCCAAAAAATGAAAAAATTGTAATTTCGAGTGCCAGGGGTGCCCATTTGGAGGACGCCTGGTGAGCACCGTGAACGCATATGGATGTCGAAGAGCGCAAAATATGCACTCCAGTTGCACTCCGCGAACTGCAAAAATTTCTTCTAGGGCCCTGTAGAAAACCCCCACAAAGCCGCCGCCGTTGGCAGTCAGTAAGTCGATGAGGACGGAAAGACAGAGAATACAACGGCAGGACTGTTCTCCAGTGATTGGCTTGCGGCCTGCTGCTTTCGTGCAGCTAAGCGGGAGTACTTTTTGCGACATATCACCCAGGTCGTCAAGGACAATCGACCAACTCACCGACCGATCGTTTACTCCTGAGAGCAGCCCATGACATACTCGGTTACCTCAGACAAGTATATCAGCTTCTAAAGGCTTCCAGCCTTCCGATTCTAAAGCAAAAACCTCCGAGAAAAACCCTGGAAAAACCCCGGCTTCTTGCGAGGAAAAGTCAGGGAAGCGGTGGTAGGACATCCTGCTGCGTGCTTGAGGAGATCCGAGCAGCATTGCACGATTTGCAACTCAGACCGGCGACGGTGACCGGCGAGTTAACCAACCGCTGGGCGAGTGTAACGACGTGCACACGTGGTTTCATCTTCGAGGTTGTGACAGCGGTCAGGGGTGGCAAATTATTTCATCGCACCTTGCGCTGAAATGCCACTCCTCGGAAAAAATCATTAAAATTTAATGAGTGGCGTGTCATCGGAAGGTACGATGAAATAATCTGCCACCCCTGACCGCTGTGACAACCCCGAAGATGAAACCGAGGAAGGCGAGCAACGCGCACGAAGGTATGCAACGCGCACCAAGTTCTGTGTCTAGGGTTTTCCTCCCCGCTTCGGCATTCCACAACCCAACGCCGCACGGCAATCGGACATTGGCTTATTGTCACAGGACGTGCCGGTGTTCGAAAAGCCTCTCAACGCCTAACTAAACATGACGCGTGGGAGCTCCCTGACGCCCGCTGAGCCAGACCATAAGTTCAAGGGCCTTTGCTTCCGTAACTATCACGACCCTTCACTGTGGATAGTTTTTGTTTCCGAGAATAACACATTGGTATATAATGAAGGTTTCCCTTACATCTTCCCCATCGAGGGAGGTCTCTGGTCCCCAAGGTACTGATGGAAACGCGATGGTGAAGACCCCGAGACTACGTGGAACGGGAGACCAACTCATCATGGCCATGCTGGCTTTGGGGGACCGATACGCTGCAATGAGGCAAGAGGAAGCAGAGCCGAGGGCAGTGAAGTACTATGAGCTGGTTGACTTCGCCATTATCCGTCGTACCCTACTCTCGGAGGCAAGAAAATTGCTAACGGTTATCGTCGGTCCCCTGTTTACGACGTATACGGAGGAAGAGCTCTCTGCGCTAGCCGACAAGGGGTCTTATCGCCAAGTTTATCTCTCAGCGAGGACTTTAGATATGATGGAAGGAGAGAAGGATAGGCGCGTTAGAGACTATTGGGATGCTTACGATCATTCATATG
>JASCIV010000458.1:0-19359 GCA_030374735.1 Gracilaria caudata
AAAAAGGCTGCATACTCTCTGTGAAGGTTTACGGGTTGGTAATGCAGGACGTGAGCCGGCGATTTTCAGGACGCTTCATGAAGCGCAAACACGCAATCGCTTTAAAAAGAGCGTTTGATATTTGTATTTTCAGGAGACGCCCATTGACGTCGTACATATTCTTCGCATAGAAGATATCTGCTCAAGCACTTAGTTTCTTCTTGGGTATGCACTACGCTCTGCATCTTCAAAACGGCGATATTTATACGAAGCTCAACAATAAGCTCCCAACCTTTCATCATGGCGATGCTACCGCGCAAATCTGAGATTTGAACAAATGAACAGACATTGCGCAAATATACGACTGGTGGTTAATGATGCCTTTCGATTGAACCTGTGCGACGTCACGGAAATTGATCTTCACTTCTACTTTAACATGTGGACAAAGTACAAAAGTAGCGAAAGGTTCAAGGAGCTTTGTCGTTTTTTTTTTTTTTTTCGTGAAGGCAGTGCTGGTGGACGCTGAGCTAGCGGTGTACAAGCAAATCAGCTGAAACAATAAACCATTCCCCACCTACATGAATGCGCGAAGGATGCACCATGTGTTACGGGAGCACCTTTAATGCAAAACTGCACACCCCAAAAGCAGTAGATTCTGCGTTCCGAAGCGAAACACAAAGTTGAGCTTATACATTGAAGATAGAGAGAAAAGCCTTAGAACGTCGACATAACATGGTCAGAAGACATGACAAAAGGACCAATTCATCCAGGGCTGAGGTTCTAGTGCACGGCTGTGATGATTCATTCGTGGCTATGTAGATGATGCATCGCACCAAGTTAAGCAGCAGAACCCAAGTCGGAAGCAAGAGCCAAGAACACTTGGCAGGATTCAGGCCTTGCCACTGTGGATGCGGACTCACGGGGTATCAAAGTACGACGGTACAGTAAGGGTTAGGGCTACGCGAGCGCAGCACTACGCTTGTGAGCTGCAGCTGTTTTTGTTTCTGTTTTGCGATTCCCAAACAAGTGGTGTTGCACCTCGCGAAGCGACGAAAAAGAGTTTTTCTCGCCCTCTAGCTTCTGCAAGAGGATCGGCACAATTGCTCTTGGATCGAATTGAACTGCACCGAGAACTACCCAAGCGTCGAAAACACCATTCAAGTCTGCATTACGTGATCGGCCCAATGTCCAGTACGTCTTTTGTCTACGCGCTTGATTTTGACGGAGTAATCTGCGACAGTGCGCACGAATCATCGCGCACCGCACTCCTCGCCGCCAAAGCTCTATGGCCACAATTACCATTGCCTTCCAGTCCAAGCGATGCGTTTCAGGACAGCATGGTGCAGGCACTTCGCGCAATACGCCCGGTCATTGAGACTGGATTCGAGAACGTGATTCTAGGCAGAATGGTCGCGGAAGCCGATGGACAGAAATTAGATGAACAGTTTGTGCAGCCCGTTTTGCAGGATTGGCCTAGTGTTCGCGATGAACGTATGAGAGAATGGAATGTCAACAAAGAAGACCTTATTCGAGTGTTTGGCACTGTTAGGGATGAGTGGATTACAGACGATCAGTTATCTTGGCTTGATGCAAACAAATTGTACGTCTCCACTTCTATTC
This sequence comes from Gracilaria caudata, assembly GCA_030374735.1. Classification (NCBI taxonomy): domain Eukaryota; phylum Rhodophyta; class Florideophyceae; order Gracilariales; family Gracilariaceae; genus Gracilaria; species Gracilaria caudata. Next base: position 1,600 of record JASCIV010000458.1, read on the forward strand.
AGACTTCTGCGTGTGTTCTATGTCGCTGACGAATCGATCTTGTCATACCCAGTTTTCCGGATGTAGTGGACGCCATTAACTCCGCCTCAGGTCCTGTGTACATTATCACAACCAAACAGACCCGATTTGCTCATCTACTCCTTCAACACAACAAGGCCAACATCCCCCATGACCATATTTATGGATTGGAAAAGGGCTCGAAGATATCTGTGTTGAAGGAGTTAATTGCCATGCCTGGAAACCGAGGAAAGCAAGTGATGTTTGTTGAAGATCGCTACGAGACGTTAGAAAAAGTTTCTTTAAGCATGTTGGGCCAACCTTTACAACTCTTCCTTGCTACATGGGGCTACAACACTGAACAAGTTCGCGAAGTTGCCGAAAAGCACCCATTTATTACACTTCTTGATCTTCCAACTTTCGTCAACAAGTTTCAGTAATATTTACATGAAGCAGACTAGCTCCACAGCATTCTTATTGCTTGCCCAAGGTGACAATGCTGAAAACACTCATCAGATTACTCCTGATTCCTGACCAGTTGACACTGTTGGGAATAACATTCACGCCAAACGTGTTCCATATTGCCCGTAGTGGTAGTAGCATCGAATGAGCGGTGTTTGTTTCAATTGCCGACGTATAAGTTGATGTCAATAACCCATTGACTACAATGTCGCCATGCACGGTTTGTGGATTGAACAGTCCTTTCTTGACGACAGTGGAGATTTTGACGACTTGGTCGACGGCATCGACTAAACTCAAATTGTCTCCAACTCGAACTTGCTCAGCAGCCTTAATGATACCGTTGACGTACAACATATGACCATTAGTTAGCGACAACTTCCGACCGGACTTCGTCTCCAACTGCAAAAATCTATAGATGGTGTCCGCCTTGTTATGGGTGAACATGAACACTCGAGAGAATTGGTTTCCGACTCGAACTTCATCTCCAATAGCAACTTCATCCATATTTTTGAAAGTTCCATCCACCATCTCAACCTGTGCGTCACTCGGGAAGCAAACCGATTCCCCATTGTTCACCGCAACGCCAAATGAATCAGACGTTTCCTCTGCACTACCTTCATCATTATCATCCGTGTCTATGTCAGCAATAGTACCACCGGTCCCATCTTCGGTTTCCTGAGGAACTTGGCCATTATCTACGTCGACGATAGAGAGTTCCCCATTTGGATCGCTGCCTTCGTTATCCGTCTCATCTAAATCTGAGCCACTGTCATCTGCAGCCTGGCTTCCGTCTGTGGAAGCAGCATCGTCAACATCTGCAGAGTTTTCAGAGGTCGGTGTCGGAGTTGCACCGTTTGAAGGTTCTTTTTCCGTGGTAGTTCCGTCTGCCGCACTTGGTCCAGTACTCGCTAATGGTGCTGAATCGTTCGGAGTGGTAATGGTCACTTGGGTCCCAGGCTTCGTTTTTCGAGGGATATCAACGTAGATACATGTGAACTGATCTGCAACCACAAACATGTACTTCTTACCGGGTGAAAGAGTAAGTCGGAAAGACGTTGTCAAAGTTCGATCAAACTCTTTGACAAAGAATACGTAAGTACGACTGGGGAAGACCCATTTCCCACATTTTCGTTCATCAGCACCCATCCAGAAACCTGTTGATTCGTCCTGCATCAGCGTAAATGTTTCCTCAGCAATACTGTTTGACTCTAGAACCCTTGGCATCTGGCTTGATTCATTGTAGGAGTTGACAACCAACACTCCGCCATCGTTACACTTTGCACCGCTCTGAACAATGTTCGCATGCGGTATTATCCAAGAGTCACCAAGAGCGCTCGGCCGGCCACGGTTGAAGTGATCAATAACCTGCGGGCATGGAGCGGAATTTCCTTCGTCCGAAAACTCGAAGAATCTTCCGTACACACCTTCAATGTAACTTTCTGAGAAGACACGAGGGGATTTTACTCCGTATGATACTCCACAGAAAGACAGAATTACCACGAGGAAGCTAGGGAATGCTGCAATCAACATATTTGTATCACTTCCACACCCAGCAACTCGAGGATGATGTTCACAAGTCAAGCAGACACCACCAAGTTTAAGATGAAGAGAGGTTGTTGTCGAAGCAAGTTTTTATACCGGGGGGGCTATCGTTTACTCGGCTATAAAACAATCATCAACCTGACCGCGCTCTCCCATTCTGATGAACAGGAGGTGTTTTAAACTGCGTCCTTGGTTCCACGGGGTAATCAGCGCGTTTCATATTAGCGTACCAGTAAGCAACTTGGTAGGATCCGAGGAAAGATGTTTCGAACTCCAAAACCAAAACACTACGTTCCTGCCGGAAGAAGAGGAAAAGAATGTTGGACTGCGGAAAATTAATTTTGCCTTGGTACTTACAAGCCCCAAGGGACAGCAGCATAATACTCATCCTCTCCCGTGATCAGGCACATACTCGTATTGCATTGTATCTCATATGGTACAATCTACCGAACTATTACAAGAAAGGCCCAGCTCTCAGATTCTTTGTTCATCTGCCACTCGCCGGATGCAAATGGAGCGATAAGTCGACAAACAGAATTGCCTCTGCGTTGCAAGACACAATCTAACCGTCAACACAGCGCCGTTTGCTGTTGATCTTCCGCTCATGGCCCGCTTATTTTAGCAGACTTCGGCTTTTTTGGCCAACATACAGTAACCCTCTTATCTACTCTTACCCAGAGCACAACGCTTTGGGGGAGAGATGTACTCGGCTTTGTTCGCACGCAGAGGTCCTTGGCCATAGAATGTGTCCATTATCTCCAAAATGGGGCCCAGGATGAGGGCTGGTTTCTGGGTTTGGAGCCCTATTCACGCTGGAATATTTGACTTGATGACCATAAATGTTGATGCAAGCAGAAGAATAGTTCCGAGCTTGTCCCGTTTTCCTTGTTCTGAAGCACTTGATGCAGCTTCATACTCCTTTCTCGGTCATCTGTATCCCGGGATGTCTACCTGTTTGTTCTACAATTTATTCTACGCCGTGCACCGAGTATACTTTACGTAAAGAGCTATCATACAAGACCCGTGTGTCCACGCATGCCTTTTCAGTGTTTCGCAATCCACAATTATCTGATGCAGTTCATTGACCACCTAATATTTCTTCACGTGCAAATCGACTACGACATTCACCGCAGCCTTTGACGAAGGTACCTTCGTATCTGTACAAACGTTTTGCGCCCAAAGAATCCCAGCAGTTTCGGGCGCTTGATATAAATGCGAAAATGCCCGCTCTTCATTTCTAAATTCGGCTATACCCTTGGTAGGCCAATTCAATATTCCCGTGAATAGCAATTAAAAGGGCCAACTCTTGCCATGGATATGTGTTAGTACGACCTCTGCTTCTTCTTCTTCTTTTTATGAGCACATAAGCCTAATTGTAACTTATTGCGGAGCATCTTTGTTGAAAAAACGCTCTCTCACTAGAAAGACCTCTGCTTGCTTGTGCTTGAAGACAAGTGTAGTGCTGAAAGGGTTTTATCACAAAACTTTTATGATAGCATGCTTGGAGTCTATCGCAAAAAGGAGAGGCTGACTATTGACCTCCGGAAGAACGAAAATAGGTAGTCATGAATACACTGGCAAGAACCCTTCCACCCAACCATCACAACACCAGCGAGATCGGGTGCAAGAGCCAGCCCGTAGCCCTTTCACTGTTATCCGATTCCAGTGCGGTCCCTCCGAGACAACCGTGGAAGAATGGACGGGATGGGAGCTAAATCTGACAAAGAGACCATTTCAAACATCCACGTTGCCCGAAGATAGCCTTCTAACCCTTTACCCTTGTGATTGTCATGCAAACTGCTTCGGGTTGAATTCGAATCCTACGAACTCTGCTGGAGAATAGGATTAACAATACTAGGACCAGAAACTGGTGTCCAGGCAGACTTCTTTATGGCAAACTAAGACGGAAAATTAGGCGACAACAGCTGCGCCATTAGGAGCAATCTTTGCCAAGGAATCAGCCCCATTGTTGAAGGCTGAAGTGGCGACACCAAAAGCGCGATAAAGAGCTCTGAGTGGGGTAAGAAGGTGATGGGCGCACATTGGCTCAACGGTGGTGGTGTAAGTAGAAGCACGAACGCCACCAACCACAATATCTCCAGACATGGTCTGCGGGTTGTAGAGACCAACAGACTTGATGATGTTGACAGTCTGTACCGTCGCAATGTCACCAGAGGAAAGCTCGAGTCTGTCACCCACTTTAACGGTCTTGGCGGCAGCCAGAACACCGTTAACATACAAGTAGTGGCCCTTGGTGAGAGAAATTTGAGCCGACTCAGTTTCGATCTTCAGGAATTCATGTTCAACATTGTCAAGCCTGTGAGTGAACATGAACACTTCTGAGAACTCGGCAGATCCGACACGAACACGGTCGCCGATAGAGATGTCAGCCATCTTCTTGGTTTCGCCACCCTCAACTTCCACAGTCGCGTCAGCAGGGAAACACACGGAACCGTCATCATCCTCAGGCGAAGGCTCGATCTCTTCTGGTACTCCCGGGAGAACAGTGACAGGAACTCCAACAGTATCGCCTTCGTTGATGCTCTCAGCGGCTGAGAACGTCTCACCATCGGCCTCAGACAGCGGAACCTCAACAGGTGCATCAGGCTTCGAAGAAGGCTTCGCGGACGGTGAGGGTTTCGGGGACGGCTTCTCAACATCGCGATAGATGCAAGTGTAGCGGGCATTGGTAAAGATCATGTACGTGCTGCCTTTGTCAAGCGGTACATCAAAAGGACCAACCAAATCGGTGTCCTTATCATACACCATAAAGACTGCGGTCGGATTGGGAAGCTTCCACCGACCGCAGCTTCGGGTAGACTCCCCAACCCAGAACCCGTCTGACTTCTTAAGGTTCGTGAAAGTGACATCGGACGCACCAATACCTGCGACAGGGTTTTGCTCTGGAGAGTCGTACATGACCATAGCTCCCTTTTCGCACATGTTGTTATTGTGATGAATAGAGCCAGTAGGGATTGTGACAGTGCCATCTTCGTTCGGTTGGGCTTCTCCAAAATGCTTCACCAGACGAGAGCACTCTTCGTTCACGGGTGTTCCAGGAACAACTTCCATAAAACGACCGACTGCAGGAGAACTATAGGTCAGAATGTGTTTTAACGGCTGTGACGAGGACATACACTTAACGCATAGAACAAAAACTTACAGAAACCAACGACACGGTCTCCGCTCATCTGCCTCTTCTGGGCAAAGCAGAAGGAAACCAATAGAGCAGAAATCACAATAACAGCTAAGCGAGCCATGGCACCTCTGTATGAAGATGAAAATGAGCTCAATGCACTCAGTCGAGGCGCTGCCGAACTGGAAAGGAAGTACTGGTCCCTTTCCGCCTGAAGTCCATGTCTTCATAAGTATCAGTTCCATGACAGAGTCATGACGAACATCCTCGATTGCTCCGGCCCGTACTATCCGTCCTACTTTGGGAATTCAATTCTTGAAAGCAGCCGATTCTGTCGAGACAATTAAGCCCGGGCCATCTATAAAACGACAGTACGAATGATGAGCACGCGTTTCATCATGCGTACAGAAGACCAGGTCATTGTAAGCAGGCCCTTGCGGAGTTGTGTCAAAATGGAGTGTCACCATCAGCGTCACAAGGTGTGCAGCATCGTAGCCCGTAGGATGAAAGCGCAGATGGTCGAAGGAAGCTCGGAAAGGCACAACCACAAAGCTTTCAGCTGGTGTTCTTCGGGGACAAACGTTGATATAGATTCTCTGCGCTTTGTTTTGTTATTGGGCCCTCATCAGCACTTAGCATTTGGTACCTGCCAAACCCCTGAGTAGAAGAAGGGGTGATTCTAAACCCTCTACTGAAATTAAGCAGGTAGAAGACAATGACCCTTGCCTATTTTATTCAGCTTTGGGCACTATGGAAAAGATAAAATCGATTGAGCGTCCTGCGGAAATGAAGTGGTTATATTAGAGACACACTTGCAGTTCTTGCTTTTCTGCTTTATTGGAATGCTAAATCTTCCGAGCGCTTGAAGGGTTAACGACAAAGGAGGTCTACAGAGCCACGTTGCAGGAAGTTCTAAGTATTAAAATGATTGAAAAGAAAGAGTACCGGTCATTAACATAGAAGGAATACAAGCGGTGCGCTGAGAAGTTAAAAGGCATATGCACTCTGCGACAGCAATTGTAAGAAGAGACAGAGTTTACTGCTTATCTATGATATTGGCACTTGAGTTATGTTTGCACTCGGAATAGAGAACGCAGAAGGGTCAATAGTAACGCTCTTAGTCGTGTTGTAGGTTTTGTAGATACCTACCAATCGATCTGCTAGCTCAAACATGTTGTTCCGTAAAGAAATTATGATGAACTGAGCGTTCTTCGTACGATCTTTCACGTAGTTTGCCACAATACTGACATTCTTGTAATCCAAAGCGGCGTCAATCTCGTCAAGAAAATATAATGGTGTCGGTTTGTAGTGATGTAAGGCAAAGACAAGAGCAAGTGAGCTTAATGTCTTTTCCCCGCCGCTGAGATTGGATATGTTTTTCCAACTCTTCTTTGGCGGTCTCACGGAGAATACAATTCCTTCCGAAAACGGATCAAGTGAGTCAACAAGTTCTAATTCGGCATCCCCACCGAGAGTGATCATCTGATATAGTTCCTTAAGCTTTAATGTGATCACTCCGAAACCAGTCATGAAGCCATCGAGTCTAGCTCGTCTCAATCTGTCGCACTCGCGCTTTGTTTCATCTCTCTCTGATGTGAGTTCATCCAATTGCTTCACCTGATTCTTGTATTCCGTGTCCTTGGCTTTGTACTCGGTTATAGCTTCGACATTAGGGTTCATATTGGCCAGTTCACCATCAATAACACCGATTTCTGTCATGAGCTGATTCTTTTCTCTGGAAGACATCTGAAACTCTTCATCCAAATCACTCTCAGTGTCATGAGCGGTGTCCTCACTTGAAGAGTTATTGAGGTCCATGGATTCCTCTTCCCCTACAGCGTTCTCAGTTTGGCTGTTTTCTGTTGGAATATCAATAGACATCATCGATAGTCGCTGCATTTTCTTCGTCAGTTCCTTATGCTTCTTGTGCAAAGAGCCCAGTTCATGTTCATCTCGAAGGACCAATCTATGCAACTCCCCTGCGGCTTCGACGAGTGAAATTTCCTTTCTCCGGAGTTTCTTCAAACTCCCTTTCACTTCGTAGTAACCTTCCTGAGCTAGGCGCACTTTTTCAGCCCACTCTTCATATACAGCTTCGGACTCCTTATATTTTTGAAATACAAGCTCTGCTTCATCCGTCATGGAATCTTTCTCGCTACGCAGCTCTTCAATTTCAGATCTGACTCTGACAATCTCAGCTTCGGCACGTTTCACCGCTTCTGAGGCCGCGACAGACGCTTGCTCGGCAGTACCAGCCCTGGAGGCTGCTGTGGAAACGCTGCTTTGCAAGTCGGCCAGTTCCTTTCGGAGAGACTCAATTGCCTCCTTTGCGTTCTTCATCTGAACTCCCCCTGCTGCTACGATTTGTTCTTGCAATTGGGTAATCTCATTTTCCAATCCATCGCACAACTCACGGGCCGCATGAAGCTCTTTCTCCTTTTTAGACACTGTCGCTTCTAGCAGTTTTCTCTTTTGAACATCAGAGTTTGAACTACTGCGGCTTGCTTTGTGCATGTCTTGCAAAGCACTTCGGAGAGAAGGAATAGTATTGTTTTTCATGTACGTCATTCTTTCGTCGAGAGATTTGACTTCAAGACCAGCTCTTGTGCAGTTCATTTCGAGCCGTTCTCCATCTGTAAATGCTTCCTGCTTGCGAGACATCAAAGCTCTTATCTCTTCGTCAGTTTCACGTATCTGCTCCTTGATAGATTCAAGGCTTTCTGTCATCTTTTTGAGCTCTTCCGGACTCAATTCATCCTCGACGCTACGTCCAGAACCGAGCCTATACCTTGAGGGGCCACGACCGCCTCCAGTCATTGCACCTGACGATTCAATCAACTCTCCTGCGAGGGTCACCACTCGATTCAGCCGAGTTGGCTTGAAGGCCATTCTTCGAGCCTCTTCCAAGGATTTTGAGACGAGAGTGTTCCGCATGGCATAGTATAGCGCAGTATGGTGTCGTGGGTTTGGGATATGCAGCTTGTCGAACAGTCTCGGACCATCAGCCGTGCGGTCGGAGTTTTCCCAGGCTTCAATCGAGTTTCTAAGGTACTCAATCTTTTCTAGAATGACAAAAGTCGCACGGCCAAGATTTTCTCTTCTCAAGAACTGGATACATGCTTGCGATTGCTCCGCAGTATGAACCACAATGTTATCAAGACTAGCACCAGCAGCCGCTCCGACAGCCATGGAGAACTGTGGGTCAACAGAAGCAAGGTCTCCTAATCTTCCGACGACACCTTTCAGTTCTCCGCTCCTGGCCGCAGCAAAAATAGCGGTGTGCAATCTTGATCTTGTGCTTGAGAACTCCTTTGCTGCACGAGCTTCTTCTACTTTTCGGAGCATATTCGATGACTCTTGAGAAAGATCTCGGGAACGTTCTTGAAGCCGCACAATGTCATGATCAATGTTTCTGATATTGTTTTGGTTGGATTTCATTTCTTCACGCACGCATGCTAAGGCCTGTCTTCTCGAAGCATAATCTTCCTCCATGACACTCAAAGACTCTTCGCATTCCTCAAGTTTCCTCTTTGGCGCCTCCAGCTTGTCTACAAGGAGCTTAAGTTCATTCTGAGAGATCTGCAGCTCTTTTCGACATGCATTAACTGACTCGGAGAAGGGTAGCAGATCTGCCTGTTTGGCTTCGAGTCTCTCTCGAATTGGTTCAGTTTTGCTCTTCACCCGGTCTCGAATCTTCTCAACCTTGCTCTGCGCTTTCTTCAGAGCGTCCTCAACTTCTGGTATCTTTTCTTCCTCGTTTTCTTTTTCTTGAAGATAATGTTGCAGCCTCTCGGAGTGTTCTTCCTGACGTTTTCTTTCCAATCGCACGATGCCACGCTGCTTATTCTCATTCGCTTTTCCTGCCTTGATATCTTCACGAAGCTTGATGTCTTTGCGTTCGAATGCGCTGTACTTTTCTTTTGCTTCGTTCATGATTTTGACAGCTAAATCTGATTTCTTCTGAGTCTCGTTAAAGGTGTTCTCAAGGACCTTCAAGTTCTCCTCTTTTTCCTTCACGCTGGAACGGAATTCATCAACTTTTTCCCTCGCTTCCTCGTATTTGTCCTTGTTCTCTTTCAACGATGATCCGACATCATACCTATGAGCCTTAGATAATCTAAGCTTCTTCTGCAAAAGTTCTCTTTCTTTGTCCAGATAATTCTCTGCTTCGGTCTTTGCATCATCTAAAGCGTTCCTCTCTCGCTCTGCGGCTTTGACACGGTTCATTTTGTGAGCGCGCTCTTCATTGAGGGTTTCTACTCGATTCGCGGTGGTCTCAATCTTTTCGATGAACTTATTGGAACCAATGATGTCTTCGAGATATTCAAGTAAACCATCCTCATGCGCAGTTTGTGCTTTCGGTTTCATCATTGCGATTTGTTCAACCTCACCTTGCAGTATCAGAAAGCGATTGTTATCGAGATCTACTCCCTTGGATTTCAGAAGCTCGACAACTTCGGACATCTTCACTTCCCGGTCGTTAACGTAGTACTTGCTTGTATTGTTCCGAAACGCTCGTCGCGCCACCGCAAAGCTAGACCCATCAACTACTTTGAAGTCATCGTCGCCATCGCCCGTATCAATGATATCGTGAAAGAAAACGGTGACTGTTGCAGACTGGACATTAGGATACGCAGCAGAGTGATGGAGCAACTCTGAAAGCTTGGAATGTCTGAGCTGTTTAGCACGCCTTCCAAATACAAATAACATAGCATCAATGACGTTGCTCTTTCCGGATCCATTCGGGCCTACAATCGATGAAAACAACTTGTGAAAGGGACCGACATCAACTACTCCACCATATGACTTAAAATTTTCCAACCGGAGCCGCTGGATTGCTAGGCGGGGTAGGTTTGCGTTTGTTTGCTGCATTTGACTGGAACTGTTTGGCGGAAGCTGGGAAAGCAGCATGGGCTCGGTATGTTCATTGACCGGCCCAGTATTACTTGCGTCTTCGTTGTCACTTGGCCGTGTGAGTTCAACATCTTCAGCGTCATGGTGCAGTTCATTCGCCATTTCTACGTAGAGGCAGCCGGTCCTGAGCTCACGAACTGTCTTGGGACCGGTAGCAACGGGATGAAGTCCTTTTGGCGAATGGGGAAGCAATGCTGCTGTAGTAGCAACGGAAGGCTCTCACTGCGAGCGAAGCCGTGAGGTCAAAACAACACTGCACAAGTTGTCGCACTTGTGTAGCTAAGTTCGAATTTTGAATTTAAAAATGACGTCGCGCCATTATGACTCATAATTTATGAGGCTGTGCAAAAAGGTTCCTCCACATGTTTCATTTCCATGTTTCAGATGCAGAACTTTCTTCTCACGGTTTCCAATACGCGCCTGGGTCGCAAATTGCTCCAGATGAAGCAGGAACTCGTACGGAACAAAAATCCTTTGATCTTCAAGCAAAGGGAGAACCAGACGGAAGAACAAAACTTACATGTGAATAAACTCAATTTTTAACTGTACATGTGCGTACAATTAATTCGCCTCAAGTGCAGACAAGTAAAAACCCGGCTCACGAGATGAAGGTCATTGACCTTCTTGCGACGGGATTTCTATCTTGGAAAAAACAAAGTGAAGAAATGGGCATATTTCGACGTGTTTGCCATTTGCGCCGCGCAACCGACAAGCAAACTGTGTTGTACTCTTTTGGATGCTTTAAGTTTAAGCTTACTATTCTGCTTTGAAAGAAAACGGGACACTTTCGTAGCATGCATGACTCATGCACGGCTTTTTGGATGCTTTCCAAACTTAGAACTGCAATTATTATATAATCTACTACACATACCGCATATGGAAGTTGCCGTTAGGCGGTGTCTAAAGTGAAGTCCAACAACAAGATTCCAATTATCTACAAATTACGAAAGAAATCGGGTTTCCACACCATGGAGCATATCACCATTCTGAAGTAAAGGCATGATCTCTGAGCATAAATAGTGCCATTCATGGCATGAATAACAGGTGGCAAGGAAGATGAATGAATTCATCTCATAAGGGATTGACGACCTGATTCAAGTCTGCTTCAAAACTAGAATATCCTGTACCGAGTTCATGTACCCTTGTAAGCAGAAAAGGAGGCTGCTTCCGAACTTTAGTGAGAAGTGGGGCAATTTGCCGGAATCCAAAATCGATATTTTGGCTTTCTTCTGAAGTGATTGTTCACCTTCCCGGTAAAGCCGATTTGCTTTCATTTCGCGATAAAATGTGCGCCGCAAACTTGGCGTTGTCGCCGTCCTTCACAACAGTTCGCAGTCAGTGGCAAGTAAGGCATTCGCTCACACCCCCCCGCAACAGGTCCATCTGGTTGCCAAATAAATCAACACAAATCCTTGTGGAGACATCTTGAATTGAATGTGTATGCACGCTAGGAAGGCTCCCATCGCTTCCACCCGCAAACGCGAATGAGCCAGACTCGCACCTTGTGCCTGTTTCCGGAAGGTAGACCCAAAATCTATTAGCAAGTTTTTCACGCTCCACACGAAAACACTGGGTTCGCGCTCTTTGGACAGGAAGAATGAATGCGCGTGGAGGTCGTAAGCGAGCAAATGCCAGTCCAAGCTCCTCAGAGTACTCAGATTCGCGCTACTCAGTAGAAACTACCGAAGAACAGCAGAATGGAAACGAGGAAAATAACTACCATCAAGGCGGCGAGCCCTCAAGAGATGATCGAAGCCATGACGGCTACGAGGAATGGAGTGACGACAACTATTCAGATGTACCGCCCGATGTAGAAACCCCAGCGACAATAGGGAAAGGCGGAAAGGGCGAAGCTCACACTGAAATGGAACGTAGGGAAGAAAATGATGCTACTGTGAGCGAGTCTGAAGACGAAGCGGATCAAAATGATCAAGATCGTCTTCAGACTGAAGAAGAAGATGGTGGCGTATACGAGCGGGAAAGTACCGGTACTGGCACTTACTACGATTACCAAGGGTATGGGGAGAACGAGACAGAGAACGAAACAGAAGAGGAGAAGACGCCTGTCCAGAGGCCCAGCGAATTAGAAACGAACCCAATCCTCCAGAAAGCCAAGACACTTATGGAATCACATGGCGTTGATATGGGTTCAATTGGGTATGCTCGTCTCTCAGGGAGTGGGAAGGGCGCGGTAGATTATATTGTTCGAAAGCAAGTGGTTAGCATTGGCCGACTGGGCTTTGGAGCTGATTGTCAAATTAAGTCGGAAGGTCGAGTTGTTTCTCGACTACATGCCAAGCTCTGGTGGGATGACGTAAGACGGTGTTGGAAGATTGACTGTCTATCACGTATTCCAATTCTTGTTAATGGTTCTCCTTTGTATTCATCGTCACCGTCCATGCCTCTGAAGAGAAGGAGCCTCCTTGTTTTTGGGGATTCCACATTGCACTTTTTACTGCCAGTTGATACGACGTTTTGTATTAACAACATTGAGTTGCTCGAGAAGCGAATTATTGCTGCTCGTACCATTGTGGACCATTCAAAGACCGTTCGTCAATCCGCCGGTAAGAGGAGATATCGAGGTAGCGGAAGAGGGAGACGAGGAGGTCGTGGACGACGATCATGGGGTGGACGAGGATCAACAACGGCGGAGGTGAAAAGTGGGAGAACAACGCTGAAGAATAAGTATAGTAGTGCTTCAGCGGAGAAATTCAATGTGCGTCGCAGGGCCACCTTGGCAGAAGCCACTCAGGAGGATGAAACAGAGTCCGAAAGTGAAGAAGAGGAGTCGTCCTTCGAAATACTTAAAGAACCGCAGTATAATCCCAAGTTCTTCCCTCCTCCGCCAAAGAAGCGAAAGCATACGGGAGGAAAGACGGAAGGACAGTCCAAAAAGAAACGCCGGAGAAAGGGTCGTAATGCCGAAGAGTCTGTTGATGAGTATGATTCCTCTGACGAGTGGAGTAAGAAGGAGAAAGGCGACTTTGCCAGAGCTCTATTTGCGCTTGGAGTTGTTCCAATCTACGACGCAAATGGTGCAATAACTAAATTCGATTGGGGTCGTTTCCGTCGCATCGCTCCTCTTAAACAAAGAGATGACAGTTCGATTACGGAACACTACCGCCGTTTCATGATTGATGCTCACGGGTTGTTGGATTATGAAGAACAAGAAAAGAAGAGAAAGGGGCCACGGACAAAACACAGGAAGGGATGCGTCTGCATTGTGTGTGTGAACACGGCTAAATCCCGGCAGAAGAAGCGCGAGAGTGGTATATACGGACCTAGTGACGATGAAGATGACGAGAAGAAGGTACCGAAGGAAAACAAGCTACTTGGTTTAGTTACTGCTCAGAAACTAAGAGTTCGAATGGGCATTCACGAAGCAGCGAAGCAGATGGACGGCGAAGCCGGGCAAGCAGTTTTGGCGCGGTTGAATAACGTGAGTGATGAGCGAGTGAAGGAAATGCCCAAATGGTGGCGCCAAGGATTCCACGATGAAGCTCTGATGAAGGGCGTATCTTTTCACGGAGTGAATCAGTGGAACGAGATATGGCAAGACCCTGAACTGGAGGCGTTTGAAGATATGCGTGAAATGATTCGCAATAATGATGAACCTTCGTATCGTGTCACGCCAACAGGTCCCGCCGTTATGAAGCGTGTGAGGGATCTGGCGAATATGGTGGCTTCAGAAGAGAAAAAAATTGTCAAGCGACGCAAAGCAATGAGGAAGAACGAGAGAAGAAGGGAGAAGCGGAACACGGTGCAGAAACCAGTTGAGGAAGGCATCAATTACGGAATTCTCAGTTCAATGGATGAGAGTGAGCTATCTGGGCAGCAAGTGGAGACTGAATGGGAAGAAGAAGTGATAGAAGAGGTTGAGGAAGACAATGGTGAGGAGATGGAACTAGAATTGATAGATGAAGCCGAGTACGAACGGCAATGCGAACGATTGCGACTTGAGGAGGAGGAGAAAGCTCGTCAACAGGCCACGAGGGCAGGGGATTCTACAGAAGAGGAGGAAGAACGAAAAGATACACCTAGAGAGGTTGCAACCGCATATGCTACGGAGACGGAGAGTGGAAGTGATTAACCTCGTGGTGATACAAGTGTAAACGAAACTGTTATAAAAGTTGTTGCTATCATAGTAGTCCTAGCTCGCTCAACAGTTGTGCCATACGTTGCTCTACTTCCGGGGTGGCATCGACAAGCGGAAGTCTGCAACCTCCCACGTTCCATCCTAATAGACGGAGAGCAGTCTTTGTTGGTATTGGGTTGGTCATACAGAACAGATCTGAGAACAAGTTTGCATATCGCATGTGAATCTCGGTGGCTTTTGAGACATCGCCTTCAATGTATGATTTGACCAGTTGTTGTAACTGCGGACCGACAAAGTGGCTCGCAACACTCACGACACCGGATGCGCCCATGGTGAGAAACGGTAACGTGAGCGAATCATCACCCGAATAAATATGAAAATCTGAGGAAGTAGTAGCTCGCACCGTTTGTAGTTCTTCCATATTGGCGGTAGCTTGTTTGACAGCGATGATGTTGTTGATTTGAGACAGTCTTGAAATGGTTTGAGGAAGCATATTTACTCCGGTTCGCGAGGGAATGTTGTACAACATGACAGGAAGATCCGGTTCTGCTTTTGCAATTTGCGCAAAATGCTGATACATTCCCTCTTGCGGTGGCTTGTTATAGTAAGGAACAACTTGTAAAGTAGCATCTAATCCAAGCTTACTTGCGCGACGCGTAGCTTCAATGGCCTCTGCTGTAGAATTTGATCCCGCGCCAGCGATCAACTTGGTACGATCTCCAACGGCATTACGAATGACAGTGAATAGTTCGTATTGTTCTGACCACGTTAAGGTGGGAGATTCGCCGGTAGTACCGGCAATGAGGAGCGCATCGGAACCAAACGAAACGAGATGTGACGCAAGTTGTTCAGCGGTGTTGTAATCGATTTCGGATGAGTTTCGTTTAAACGGAGTGACCATGGCGGTGATGACACGTCCGAAGTAAGGGTGCAATTTGGCATCGGTGGGGGCGGTTGAGGGCGTTGACAGCGGCGTGTCTGCGGGCGTTGACGAGGTGCGCGCGGCAACCATACGCGGAGAGCGCGCGAGTTGGCTCGGTCGGGAGGGAGAGAAGATTGGAATGGGAGATGTAAAGGCTAGGAACGACATGTTGAAGGGTGTGTTTGTTGACGGTGAGTTTGATACGCAACACACGGGGGGTCGGCGCGGTGGACGGCGGATGATCGGAACGTTGAAGATCAAGTGCGGCGCTGTGTGAGAAATTGAGACTTCGCATTGGTTGTGGCAGCGATTTTTGTGCGAGATATTCGGCTTCAAAGGAAAAAAATTGTTATTGCTTTTTATGTGTATTGAAGTTGGAAGTGAGTACGGTATGATAGTTGTTGATCAGCAAGTTAAACGTAGGCAATTTAACGCAGTTACAGAGAAGAACGTTTGTTAGCATCTAAACCAGCGGATGAGGCACAGCTTTAGTTCTCTTCTGGTTCAAGATGTGCAAAAGCTGCAACGGGTCAATCAAGTCAGCTGTATGAATGACATTGGCGTCATTCATACTGAGCGAAACCCTCCCATCCCTCCTTCGTTTGATGTGCTTGTTAGTCAAAGTACGGTGGTCGCGACGCGCAACCGCGTCGCTTTCAAACAGAGAATCGACGGCACGGACGACGGGTGTGACATCCCAAATGCTCCACGCGCCCGCGTCGCCTGGCGCGGTGGGTTGGGTGGACGGCGACGAGGACGAAGAGGACGTGACGGCGCTGTGTTCGGTGGCGACGGACGGCGACTCGTGCGGCTGCTTGGCGGCGTTCGGTAGTTGTGATACGCTCTGAACGCTGGGTACGTCGCTCAAGGAATCGGAGGAGGATTGTTTGTCCGTGTTTGAGTCATGTTCGAGCGACATGGTTGTGAAACACGCGGGTGACGCGGACGAGAACACAAACAGCGCGTCTGGCATGACGGCAAGCTGCGTTCGAATTGAAGAGGCGAGCGCAACATGGTGCGCGTCGTTCAAAAAAAAAACAGGAGCGCGCAAAGCAAGCCGTTGTTAAAGTTAAACCGCGAGCGCGGCGGAGCACGTTTCACGTCGACGCCTGAGTCGTTCAAGCCTGACGTAATGCACGCCGCAGCACATCGAATCAAAACGCGCACCATACCGCCACGCAACGCGCAACAACAACAAGCAAAAACACAAAAATGGCACCTACAGCGTGCGGAAGCAGCGCGCCCGTCTGATCAACACCGTCAGCCGCGCGCACACCGCCAACCGAAGCTTTCTCACCATCACGGTGATGATGCCCGTCGTAACTTATCAGTTAGCGTTCGCGAGGCACAGACACACACACTCCCCCATCGTCACCATCATCGAAAGCGGCACGTCCATAAAAAAAGAAAGCCATTCCCCCACACACTCCCCCCGCGGCGGCGTCACGCTGTATTCCGCGAGCGCGTTCGCCACTTGTCAAACGGCGTGGTTCCTGAGCTTTGTGGACGCACCCAACCTGCGTCTGAGCCGTCTCGCCGCGGGCGCATTACCCAACAGTCGCGCCAGCACCAACAGCAACGTCGCCACCACCGTCAGCAGCACGTACCGCGCGCCCAGCGAGCGCGACGGCGCGCTGTAGGACGTGTGATGCGGCATGCGCAGCTGCTGCGAAACCATTGCATCCACCATCGATTGCGACGCTGCCACGGGCGCCTTCTGATCCTCGTGCGTCTGCTTCGTCTCGTGTGTCTCGTGCGCCTTCTTCGCCGCATGCTGCAACGGCGCGTCGTGTTGTGTGCGATTCGGAGCCAACTCGCTGTGCACACGATCGTGCGTTTGCGCGCTCTTGTTGGCGGACACCGTGGGGATAAAGGTGTGTCCATTGGCCAATGCCGGCGCCTTTTTTCCCGCGCCCTCGCCACGCTTCGACAGCATCACATCTCGTAACTGCTCCTCCCACGACGACGAATTGTGCACACTCTCCGCGCCGTTGTCCTGCACGTCCACGCGTCGTCTCAACAACGCGCGCTCGGCGAGCGCAAAGCTCTGTCGTTCCTTCACATATCTCGAAAACACCTGCGCGCGTCGCTGTTCGGACGACAGCGCCACGGCGCGCACCACGGCGAGCAGCGCACACACCGCCACAAAGCAGACGGCGTGCATCATTCCGCCACGCACACCCGCAAGTGACGAGCGTCCGTCATAACGAGCTCGTCGCGCGTCGCAGAACAACCGCACCGCATCGTCCCAATCGTCGCCGTCCTCCTGCCAGCGCGCCCGCGTCCGCGTGCAGAAGCGCTCGCCGCGCGACTGGCAAAGCGGCACGTTTCGGCACGCGGCACCGTCGTACACGCCCAGGCGAGCCGCGCGCGCGCCCCACGCCGGGGGCGCCCCCCCCCCCCCTTCCCGCACCGCCCCAAAAGTGCGTCACTGTAAATGGCGCGCCGCGCGGCACGCGCGTGCGCTGTAAAGCGTCTCACGCACGCACACAATTCAAATTTTCGTATGCACCGACGTGACGAGCGCACCGTCACGTGGTGCGTCGCACGTCGCCGCTGCGCAGCGCGCGCTGCGCAGGAGCGTCAAACACCGAACGTGGCCAGCGTGTGCGTGACGCTATAGCTGTACATACATACCCGCGCGCCACAACACATCCATCGCGCTCCGCCGCCACCGCAGCCATCACAGCA
>JASCIV010000459.1:0-19356 GCA_030374735.1 Gracilaria caudata
CTCCCCCCCCCCTTACGCTGCGCGTTCGTCGTCTACGCTGCAGCTGTTCTCGTTTTGGATCCGTCCGCGCGTTCTTCCTTCCGTCTTTCGTTGCGTCGCTTCACCGTTATGGAGTACCACTTGGGAGGTTGTGTTAAGTGGCCAAGTCTCACCCGTTCGTCAGATGAGGAAATTGCCAACGCGACCGTTGTCACTATATGCCCGAGAAACAATCCGACCGCGTCATTTTTCGTGGACAGCAAGGGAACGATAAGAAACTGTTCGGAAGAGGGTCATGAGATGGAAATGAGAAACTGGCATCTCGAAAGTGTCTCAGATGTGGAAGTACACTGGAAATGTATCGAAGAAGAACATCGCTTTGGAGGTGCCCTCTTACAGCTCGAGAAGAGCATGGCTGTTTTAGAGAGGTTCAAATACCCAAAGCACGTTGTCATAAGGAAATGGGTTCACATTTTGGACACTGAGGAACAAGTACAACAACAAGCTCCTACAACAATTCCGGTACATCGTGTTGACGAAGAAGACCCTAATGTGCACATTTTCCCATCCGATGTTTTGGAAGAATTGCCTTCTTCCTTTCTGATCAAAGTGAAAGACTATGCACTTCCCGTTAATAGGGCACAACAGAACGCTGAGAAGCCTCCGTATGTGACCGCCTTTGGTATGTCTCGAGATGATTACATTCTCAAATCAGAGCCAAGACCAATTGATACGAAGAGGGGTGCACTTGAACAAGACTTTTTAGGAGAGTTTCTTCATTTCTCCATCCACGATTCAAGGCAAGCTACACTCGGACTGCATCAATACCCTCACCTTATAGCCAGTCAGGTTGGAATGTATGTGGAACTCAGGAATGTGGTTGCGATTTGATACTTGTGTTGACCTCTATTAGGAAGTCCGTTATGGGGAGATTTCGCACAGGATCTGCCCGTGTATCGCTTATGAGCAAAGATGCCATCATCTGCACTGAAGGAGGGCGAGAGAAGCGTTTCACGCCTGAACCGCCCCATCATTCGGTGAACGTGTACATGCGAGGATGGGCGTCCGAAGAATACAATGTGAATCTCAGTGATGGACATTTTATCATCGTCAACACGGAAAGTTATGCATGGAAATATGCTTGTCATGACCTTCGCTCTGAATTGCGTGCTACTTTTGTTGAAGTTGGTATCTGTGTTTGCCAACATATACCAGCTTTATACCCCTCCCCAGGTGACACATATCAAGTGTATCCCCTGAATATGTTCTTCAGTTATCAATTGCCTTTCCTCAACTTGGAAGACCGTCATTGTCTTCCTACACTATCAAATCTGCCTAATTCAATTGAAGATCCTCCGACTGATGTTGTTGCGGAACGCGAGGTGGTTAACTTCGACAATGCCAAGGGTACACCCAGAACCGGAACGCATTTCTTTCAGAAATCGGTAGGAAGTGACGTTGCACTTTTTGTTCCGATAGACACGAGCGTAGGACGAAGGTATGAAATAGTGCGTTATGGACAAATTACCAGCTTACGCAAGCCGGACCAACTCGAAAACTTAAACTTGCCGCCGCCGCCGACGAACACGCAAGAGAGTGAGTATGGAGGGAACTATTCGTTTCCCTTTGTAAGCGTGGAGTTCTCATATATTCGAAAGGTTGTTCGAAATCTAACTTTCCCGATTGAAGGACTGAAGGATAACACGGGATCACCACTTAAAACCATTGGAGATCGTGTACGCGATATGAAGAGTATATCTGGCACAGTTCGTACACACAACCGTACATATACCCGTACGAGGTTTTCAAGGAAGATGAGGAAGCAATGGATGAGGCCTTGCAAGCATATTCATTGAGAAACAATGACGGCCAAAACAATCGAAACGTCCAAAGAAGCGAAGAAGATAGAGAAGAAGATGATAAGAATGAACAGGATACTAACAATGATGTGGAAGCTGGTGTACCCGCGTTACCAACACGATCTCTTCGCAGAAAACGGCGTGCTAGTCTCTATGACCCTTGGTGTTCTCCAGCTAAACGTTCACGCCGCCGTTAGAGATAGATATATCGAAGAATTAGAATCGGATGTGATCGTCCTCGGTGTAGCTCTCTATCTTGAGGTAAAGAAACACTTTCACAAAAACAAAGCAAAAACTAAGAATTAATTAAACTGAATCACATACTTGCTCTTCATCCTCTACTCTCACGATGTTGTGAGGTTATACTCGTCAATTTGTATTCCGATACTTCTCTACTAGAGTTAACCACTTCGATGTCGCAGACTCTATCTCATGAACTACTTCCTTGTAGTCGTCCAAGACACATTTTTCCTCATTTCCCAAAGCCAACCTCAACGTCCCTATCTCCCTTAGCGCTTCCAATGCCTTCTCCATTTTCTTCACATTTTGCTCTTTGTGCGAATTCTCAGCCAAAGTCCCTTCACAAGCAGGGGTCGGGGCATTCTCAGTCCGAGTCCCTTCACCAGCAGAGGTCCGCGCATTCGCAGTCAGAGTCCCTTCACGAGCACCAGGGGTCCGGGTATTCTCAGGCACAGTTCCTTCACCCGGGTTCCGTGCAGGGGTGCGGTCTTCCCCAGCTTCTTCCTCTTCCGGAACCGCCCTACTCAAGTACACACTGTTGTAATGCTCCGTACAATATAGCGGGTCATCACTGTCGTTGATAGTCATCCCCACTACCTGCCTCACACAATTCATATGCACCATCTTTTTGCACACAACGCAACCATGCCCATAACCCGTTTGAGTAGGGAATTTGTAGCCTATTATCGCACAACCATTACTTTGGGTTGATGGTTCTTCACTTTGCTGAGTGTGCACGTTTTCCTCGATTTCCTCGTTTTGTTGCTCCGGATGACCATCATCATTCTCTTCATGTTGTTCGCGCCCTTGCCCTTCTACACGATGATTGCGTGCCCTGGCCCTCGGCCCACAAATTTCAACAACGCTTGATCCTGACCGTGACTCATTCTCTTGGGGAGCCATACGTTGGAGAGCACCTCCACGACGAGGAACACGGGGAAGTGTGTCGTCCAAAACATCGGATGAATCTCTGGATGCATCTCTCCCCCGGGGTCGGGGTCTTCGTCGCATAGACCCTGACCCTACTTCGATAGTTTCCAAGTCCATAGCGGGTGGTGCACGATCCTCAACAAATCTTCTTCTTCTGCTTCTGCGCAAACTCCGGGCCTCCGTTGCATCTGCAAGCTGGATAGTATTCTCAAGAGCCTCTTCAACAACAGTGATCTCAATAGAAGAAAGAGGGGAAGCAGCATCGCGCGCACCAGATGTACCTTGCGGGACTGGGCCAGCATCGCGCGCATCAGATCTTCCTTGCGGGACTGGGCCAGGCAACGAAGTCATTTTCAACAATGTCTGTCCGTGGTGATGTTCGGCAATGTTCGGCGGTGGCCGTGGTCGAGTCGAGTCGCAGTGCTCGGCAGTGGCTCTGATCGGTTTGCCGTCGTCGTCGGCGGGGGTGATGATTGGTGGGCAAAGGAACAAGGGGCAACGGAAGGAGGTGAGGGAGATGGGGCTTCGGCGCGACCGCTGGGCCTCGGTGCGTTGGCGTTCGTCGGCGTGCGTCGGCAGTGGTGGAGGCAGTGGACAAGCGTTTTATACCGAAAAATATTCGTGCCGTTCGTATGCCTACATACAGTGCATACACGTGTCACAGAATGAGGTATGTACGCAAAGTGCGCATGCGCACTTTGCGTACATGTCCGGAACAAGAACACCCCCCCCCCCCCCCTCCCCTTTCGCGTCTCCGAGATGCAACCGGCATCCGCCTCGTTTCTCCGCGCCTTGCCCTCGGCTGAGAAGGAGGAGCTTCTCAAGCTCACCACATTGACAGAGCTTCCAAAATCGCGATATGCCACCAAACTCGCCGTTACCGCGTACCCCAACGCCCGTCGCGGAAGAAAGGCCGTCTTCTCGCACATCGAGGTGTACAAAATGGTCGAAACCGTCGCCGGCAGAATGAGAGAAGCTGGTGTAAGACCCGGCACAATTTGCGCTTTTGCGCTCCCAACCTCGTGCGAATCCATCATATATTTCTTCGCCCTGTGGTGGATCGCGGCCGTCGCAGCGCCAATAGACCCGTCGTTAGAACCCGACCAATTTGAGGCCGCCGTGAAGGCGTCCGGCGCCAAGGTGCTTGTGAGTCCGCTTACAGATGATGACGATCCGCTTTTTGTCAAGTGTAACGCTGTGTGTGACAAGCTCGACGTCAAGGAATGGCATATTCATCGCACAATTAACGAGGGCGTGGTGCTGGAGACGCATGGAAGGTATATGGGAACCGGCGCTGCGTGGGCGGGCGGTGCCGGTGATTTTAAGCTTGATGCCGATGAAATAGCCGTTCATGTGCAATCCGAAGTGGCCGTTGTGCCGCTTTCGCATACCGCTTTGTGTGAAGCTGCCAAGTCGTTTGTCACTACGTATGACCTTGCGGTTAATATGTCCACCATGCTTGCGCCGCCTTTGCATGATATTCATGGTATTCTCATTCTCATTGCCACCTTCTATTCTGGTGGCCACATTGTGCTGCCTGGTTATGGTGGCTTTGACGCGGAAAAGTTCTGGGACTTTGCGAAGAAGCACAACATTACTTGGGTGTCTGCGTCGGCCGATCAAATTCTGGACCTTTACGAAGAGAATGAAAAGTCTTCACCGTCTTCTGGCAAACAGCTCCTTACTTTTGTTCGCTCGAGCGGCACCACATGTATTGCCGCTGAATTGTTGGAAAAAGTGGAAAAAAGTCTCAAGACAAAGGTGTACGAGTCGTACGGAACTGCCGAAGTATGTGGGTTCGCAACCACGAATCGACAGGATGCCGTGTATGCGGGCACCGTTGGAAAGGCTGTTAACGGAGTCGACGTGGCTATCTTTGACAATGAAACGCGTCAGATGTGTGCGTCTGGTGTCACTGGCGAAATTGCGGTCACCGGCCATCACGTCTGTTCTTCCTACTACGATTCTGATATTGCTACCGAAAGCGCCATCTTTAAGACGCCTGGGTCGGAGCCTGATGGCCCACCTGTCGTGTGGTTTGCCACGGGAGATCGTGGTTCGCTGGACGATGGAAAAGTTCTTACAGTATTTGGCGATTCCCGCGCGTTGAGAAAGGAGGAGATTGCTTTGCATGAGGAAAAGAAGGCGAAGGAGTTGGAGGCGGCTGCAATTGCCAAGGCGGAAGCTGAGAGAGTTGCGGCGGAAGAGGCTGCTAAGAAGGAGGAAGAAGAAAAACGAATTGCCGAAGAGGAACGAGTTGCCGAGGAGAAACGTCTCGAAGAAGAGCGACGAATGGAGGAAGAACGGCTCGCCGAAGAGGCTAGAATAGCAGAGGAGGAGGAGAGAAAGAAGAAGGAAGAGGAGGAGGAGGCTGAACGTTTGAAGGTTTTGGCTATCGCTGTGGAGAAGGAGAAGCAAGCTGACGAGGAACGTTTGCAAAAGGAAGAGGATGAACGTCGTATGCGGGAGGAGGAAGAAAGAACAATGCAGCGCGCCGCGGATGAAGAAGTGGAGCGCGCTCAAAAGGCTGCCGAGAAGATGGAACAGGCCGAACGATCGGCTGCTTTGGTGCGTGCTGGTGTAGAGAATCCTGATGAATTGGACGATGAGACTGCAAACGCTATCCTTGCACGACTGGAAGCAATTGAAGAAAACCATCGTCGACTGCAGAGAGATGTTGAAATGAGAAATGCTGCAGACCTAGAAGAAATGAAGCGACGCGTCGCAGATGCCGAAGCTGAAGCGGAACGTGCGGCTGCAAGTGGAATGAATGAGAACGGAAAGATGATCGACTTGCGTATGGAGGAGTTGGAAGCGGCTGTTATGGCGGCGGCTGCCAGTGCTGAATCATCTGCAAACAATACCAGAGAAGCTGTTAAGGCTGCAAGAGAAGTTGCGGACGCGACGTATGGCACGAATCATAGCCAACCTGTTGAGGTGAAGGCAAGTACCGGTGATCAAGGTGCGTTAACGAAAACAGTTCGCGTGGCACTTGACGATGTGGAATCGGCAATGAGAAATCACCCGGCCGTGGAAGTTGCAAAGGCGTTTGGTCGAAAGGATAAGCGATTTGGTGCCGAAGTGTTCTGCGCGATCGTGCCGAAGCGAGGGGCTAGGGTGAGCGAACCCTGGCTCAAACTTCACGCGCAATCGGTGCTGCCGGCGCCTATGGTTCCGAAGAAGTTTTACTACATGACGCAGATGCCGACGGGTATCTCTAGGAGAGAGTTGGCGGAGTCGCCGCTTCTTCAAGACTTGTCACAGTTCCCGGGCTATTCAGAAGTTAAGCATGTTAAAGGCCCACAATGGAAGCCTAAAGCGAAACGTCGCGTCAATGCTTGAGATAGTTTGTTTTACGGTTTGATGTTGCTTGTCGTGCGGTAGATGTGGCAGGTTTGGGAGTGGCTTTTGTTTAGAGGACGGGGCTTGTTTTTTTTTGCTTTTCGGTCGACGTACAACGGTACTGTAATAGGTGCGGGTTTGTTTTCTTCTTTCTCTTTGCATGATCGTGTTGACTTTTTTCTGTGTATGAGAGTGCGTTTTTCGATGTTGACGGTGTTTTGTTTCGTTTATGGATATTTGTTATAAACTATGGCTCGAAGTGTTCTGTTGCCAACTTCCAGGTCGTGTGATGTGGTAGCGAATGTGTACAATAAACTGCAATTAGAGATTGATTCACTCCGCCGACGACGGAGAGAGCTCATGAAGCGGAAGTGCGAAGGGGTCGGGGAGATACAGCGCGCAGACATACAGCCAATAAATTCAGACTGACACCGCGAGATATCCTCCGCTGTTCAGGTTAGCGTTCCCTCAACTTATAAACCGGCACAGGTGCAGCTATCGTACTCGTGCGCGTCGTGACGTCTTGTTTCTAGCGATCATTTGCATTAAACGTGTTCTCTGTATTCTCCAGTGAAGCTCGTCTCGATCCGAATAACATTACAAATCAAACTGAAGATATGACGCGCCCCAGTCAATCGTCTCACGCAACAGCCATGTGATGGGCCAACGCCACTGTGTTGGATTCGTCGACGCACATGTCTCCATCAAGAACACCAACAGCCCAACCTGCGACAGGCATGCTCGGGAGTTCCGTTCTGGGGAGTGAAGAAACGTGCGTTGCGTAGAGTTTTGTTGACTAGGGAAAACTTGCGAAGCATTGTTGTTTTTGACTGGGAAGGCTCCTTGCGAAGCGCGAATTACCTCGGCTGTACAATTTTCAATCTCCTCGCGTCAAATTCACAGTCGCCCATCTACAACTGCCATTTTCTGCGACGTGATCACCCGCAGCCCGACAAACCGACCATCCTCCCCGCCGAGATCCACGGTGCCAAAACACTTGATATCCAGACGATTCGTCACCATCCCCGTTGCACGAGTTTCAAATCCGAGTGCGACAGTAGTCCCAAACTCAGTTCAGTACCAACTTGTAAGCCCTCGGAATTCTTAGCGACATTCTCGCAACACAACCGTCGGCTCCGTTTCTCAGATCGATGCTTTCCAAAATATCTGCATCGGCGGGATCTTCCTAGGCGGATCCCTTGAATTCTATTCGGTTTAACCATAGTAATGGCAGACGCTAGAGACGGCAGCGATGAGAGAACAAAGAGCGGATAGAAGGCATGGTTACAGCGTTATTGCATGGCTTTGGCTTCAGACAAGCTGTTGTTACGACTTGCCCTCTTCGCTTCCCATAGGCAAGGTCTTTGTCATATCGCCGCGTGTAGATGTGACGCCGCGGTCTCGCACGTCTGTTGGGAGCCCCTTTCAGAGTAGTGTCCAGTTGCCTGTAACTGGACAGAAAGAGGTTGCAGAGAGCCCAGAAACGAATGACCTGTCGGGAATCAAATAGGGCAGCATTCCACACCGAGTTAAGAGCAAGGTAGAAAGTGGTGAGAGTACCTCGGTTGTTCAAAAGGGAATGGTACTGCGTACTCTCGTGAAGCCGAGGTCAACGGGGAGCTTCGTTTTTAAAGAGCCGTGTTCTTTGAACTGTCAAGAATGAGATCTCCCAGTCATCAGCTTTCATTCAGACCGAGCCTCCCGTCTGGATTCGAAGAGTCTGTGGGTGCGCTCCAGGAGCACCGTACTCTAGGTTTTGAAGAAGAAAATCATATGGATGGCTCCTTTCACCCTGACGAAGCACGCGACGCAGATTCGAGGAGTCATTGAGGACTGAATACGGGTAATAAGGTAACCAAGCAAAAGTCTCGCATGGAGATGAATTCAGAACTTGTGCCTGCAACTTATATGCCATCTGGCGATGTGCAACGTCTACGGAGCTTGTTTGAGGATGATTCTGCAGAAATCGTTGACAATGTTATCGTCCAGAAGACAACAGATTGGGAAGGGGAACCCGCAAAGACGACAGCTTGCATCTTGGCGAAGTACCAAGTCTATGTTCAAAGGGTTCTGCAGATGCTAAGGTATACGCAAAAGTACCTCATGGAAAGCCAGGCAGTGATGGAAACACGTAAGCTATACCTGCGATTCACGTTCCTTTTGGTGATGTGAAGGGGCTGAGAAGTTTTTTTTTAGGAAGACTCCTCCGACGTTCCCGACAACATTGTGGTTCATACGGTTTCGTCAGCACCCAAAGTCACTGTACTCATTCCTGGAATTGAACCGTTGAACGACGCTGGTAAACATCGAGCACACACGGCCAAATCGGAGGCAATGTACAATGGAGATGAAGTTAACAAACAGCCGCATGCATCTTTGCAAGAGCTATCATCGTATTTACGAAGAAACGGGGTCTGACCATGATGAAGCTTCCGAGATTGGATTGCTTGAGAGGGCAGTTGTCCAAAATGATAACGATGGCATGGACTCGACTTGCAATATGGAGCACAGTGATGAGAGTGATACCGAACAGATCTGCGAGCAAGGGGCAAAGTGAAACCAGTAATGAAAGCTCGCAAGATGATGCAGTTGAGACTTCTGCTGGCTCGATCCCTAGCTCTGACGAATTCTCACAGCCTATGTCTCACTTCGTCGGATCGTGCTCGCTCATGTAGTGCAACTTACGGTTTGGGGCTCCTAAAGGTGTTCATAAACTTGGGGGATTCCCCAAAGACATGCTTAGTTGTTTAGAATGCCAGGTGCATGGTGGTGTGTTCACCTGATTGCCAACTAGATCTTTGCACGACATCTTAGAGCAGACAACGTTCGGTTGATGCATCCACGGCGGCGTGCTAAGAGAGAAGGATAAACCCAAGAATTCAACCAAATGTAGGTGTTTGTTAGGCATCACATGATGATTATGCCCCTTACGCACTGTCGAGGATCGCATCCATTCGAAGGTCGATAGTGACAGTGAGACAGAGTTGGTCTCAATACGCGAAGAAGGCAAACATGCCACACTAAAGCGTGCTGCAAGCAAATGACAAGATGACAGTAGCTTTGAAACTCCACCGTCTTAATTTGTCGAAGAGGATTCATCGAGCCCTGCAGTCCAGATGACCCATCGCAGCCTATATCACATCAAGTAAGATCCGCACGCTCGTCGTGTGCGGTACGACGCGGGTCTCTTAAGGGCGTTTCCAAACTTGGGGACGCCGTCCACAAGGACCTTGGTTGTTTAGAACATCAGCTGTATGATGGTGTGCTCGCGTGAGTGCTTATATGAGTCTTGTATGACACCTGCAGTGCCGAAAACTTCCTATATCTGCTTGTAAGGTGGCGCATATAGACCGAGAGAGAACCTGAAGGATGACAACCAAACGTAAAGGGATGGTTATGGATATTTACGTCCCATTTGCACCATGAGTGGCGGTAATCATCGATAGTTGTACCCCTGCATTGATTTCGATTCATTCAAGTAGGAAAACCGGTGGCTCGCAAGATACTTTGTAGCGTACACTCAAATTACCCCGGACCATTGTTGAGGATCAAGAAAGTTCGAGCGCACGATATGATCACAAGCACGTGGCTGGAACTCCTATGTGTAAGACTCGTAGCGCCATACTTTCCCGCCGATATCCGCAACCCAACTCTAGCGCTTGCCCTTCAACGCATATCTTGCTATCGCGAACAAAATATGAACTGGCCCTTTGAATGACGCCAACATAAGAAAACCGTCACAGTGCGAATGCCGTGCGTTGGCAGTGGCGCGACAGGCATCATGCTCCTGGTGGAAACAATCCAGCACCAAGGGAGAAGACTGCTCTTGATTTAGCTTAAGGCTGCGAGTACGACGGTACGAGGTGCAACATTCGCGACGGCGGCAATCGCTCAGATGTGAGGACAGGTATTACACGTACTCATATGCCACACTTTTCGCATTGCTGTCATGAGACTTGGAGGTGCGAAGGTGAACAGCGCACGAAAACAACGTAACTTTACAGTCTTCATAAAAACGTGGCTTTTAGTTGTATCTGTAAGCCTCGTTCCCGCGACTTTTCTCAGCTCCACTCCAGCGCTTGCCCTTCAACGCATATGTTGCATTCGTGGACAGAACCGAAACCGTTAGCCGCGTCACCATAATTCAGAACCAATTATTCACTACCAACTGATGTGTCCAGTAGTACTAAGAGTCCCTAGTGAACTCACAGGGTCATGGAGCATTGCCTTACGCAGATGTGAGATAACAAAGAGTGGTTACGGGAGTTGAATGGAACCCAGCCCATCGGGAACGTAATGCTATCCATCTATGGACCAGAACGGCATTTAAGGGGAAAAGAAAAGGGTAATTACGCCGAATTCATGTTCACGCAATTCCCAACAGCACGAAAATAATCTTAGATATATAAAACTGTTTGTTTAAAAGTTGTTCAGTCCTGCATGCTTAAATTAATATTAGATGATGTCCGCAGGAGGCTCAATTCCGTGTGCTCGATTAAGTGGGATGCTTAAATGTCTCGCTAATATTAGCTTCTCCATCTATCTGTGACGCGAATCAAAGTGTCTCCGCTCTCAGGTAGTGTTCGGTTATCCCCAGACTCCCAAACTTGTTCTCCGTTTGCATCTCTGAACACATACTTGTACCCCACCTCTCCTCCTGACACAAACATGTCGCTGCAGAACACATACCCGCGGTGCGATAGACACACCCCACTTTCAACGTCCCAGTTTCCCAACTCCTCACTGTTCCCAACCACTCGTATGCTTCCTGCAGCCATACGATCTCGAACCTTCGCCGGCAGACTATCGACGCGCAGCTCAAACTGAACCATCCACCCGTCAAACGCCGGCTCAGGTGGCGGATTGTGCGGTGGTGAGGTGTACGGACTGTCCGTTTCCTCGCACCGAGCGCGGCGTTCCTTTCTCCTCAGGATGTACAGTGGTTTGCCGTACTGTACCACATCCAAAGAGAAGCCCGCCTCATCCGCCATCTGAACCGCTAAGGATGACCACGACACCAGCAGTACCACGCTGCGAGGCGCGCTCATTGTCGCCACCGTCCTGAGTAGACGCAGTAGGGCGGGGTCTGAGGCGCCCTGCATGCGAAGCAGCCAAACAGTGCTCTCTCTCCAGTCAAACCCCTGAAGAGCAAGAGCCGTGGGCCACTTCCTGTCTTCGTGGCTGCATCTCACGTGCCAGCAGTACGGCGGCACATCCATGTTTTCTGAGACCACGTGAACCTGGCCCCGAGGCAGCAGCAGCGGGAGCTCTCCGAACACGACTCCCTGCCCGAAGAAGAAGCGTTTGAAAAGGGAGCTTATTATACCTTCTAACTTCTGCTCCCGCTGTGCTCGGAGTTTGCGGACGTCCGAACATCGACGCCTCCTGGTTGCACGACGGGCCTTTGCGGGCATAACACGTGGTCCCTGAAACGATGTTGACCTCGTGAGAGCGCGACCTGACACCGCGGTGAACGTCGCGTTCCCGTATTGTAAACATCGAGAAGCAACATCCGTGCGTGTCGAAGTATAGTCTCCTGGGAGCTCTGGAAGCGTAGGAGGGTTGTTGAAAGCTCCCAGGATGCCGGTCAGAAATGTAATAAATACCCCCAAGCACATTTTGTGGTGATGGAAATGTGCGGAAGTAGAGGATAGTTGGAAGGGTTTTGGGGGATATATTCCAGTTCTTCGGATCGGAAAAGGAAAAATACGACGCGAGGGAGTAAAGCTGAAGAGAGGGTTTGTTTCCGTATACTGAGAAGCAACAATAACAACTCCGGAAACTAGGCACTGTGAAAGAACTGCAGTTGAAAGAAAGAAAGAGATGGCTGGTAGGTATTGAAAGGCAACTGGGATGACGCCTTTTATAGTGTTTGAAAGGACATAAAAACAAGCCAGTCAGCAAGTTTTTCCTTACGTGTCATTCCAAATGATGCACTTCCAAGAGAGGCATTTCCACGTCATTTCGTTTGTCTCAATTCCAGGAAGTTTGCGTGGAGCCCTTCAGTACCTGTTGGGTGGACTCTCTTGCCATTGCTTCATTTCCGAATCCAAACATTTCTGAATCCAATCTTGCTGACACTCCTCCCCTCAAAGCTCTGTGTTAATTTCGGACATAATCTCACTTTCAAATTATGTTCAACAGGCTGAGCGATATGGCTGGTCATTCCATCGAAACATAGATGACAACACTTACGCCTCTCTTGGAACATATTCATAGACCAGTGTCCGATCTGCATTTTGACACGCTGTAGATCGGGAAATAATGGAGAAGGACGAATTGGGAAACTGAAAGGAGCGAATGTTGGGAATCTCCAATTTTCGAATTTGTTCAGCAGGCAAGCGAATGTATAATAATTAACTCTAGGAAACGGGGATATTTGTTTAGATGTCGCAGAATCATATTTTGATGTTTAGAGTGGTGGGGAGATGCACGAATCCCGATGTGGAAGACGTAAACAAAGAGGAGAAAACTGAGATCAGAAGCTGACTTACAGCGTGTTGATTTCTATACACCAGGGCGCAGGGCACACTTAACACTATAGGTCGGAAATGACAACGCAACTATTTCTGTGCTCTGACAAGGAGCTCTTCACAAGGTTTAAGTCTGTTGAGTCTCCTTGGCACTGTCGTCAATATCATCCATGATGAAGAAGCCTATTCTAAATCATCTCGTAAGCTCCGTAAAAAAATCTTTTTAAACACTTAAACGCCTTTGCCATCGGTGAATTAATCGTCTCGGAATGGTCACGATATTTGCAAAGGACGAACGCATTACTGTGGATGAAGTACGCCATCTTCCAAAGTGAAAATCTCGAACATGAACGTAACGAGATTGCATCGGCTGCATCTCGTTTAGAAAGATTATCTAATTATCTTGAGCGTAGTTGAGAAAACCTTCACTGCGCTATATTCATTTCGTTTTCATGATACGTGTTTTGATCTTTTTGGTGAACCTCTTTTTCCCTTGTGATTTGTTTTGTAAAAATTGAGATGTTCTCGGGTCAAGAACGTACTGCTGCTTCCAGACTGGAGTCAGAGATCATCGAAGGTGTACAGCTCATTAGTTGTGAATGTTCTGCCATGAGTTCCCAGCAGAGCTTTTCTTCTCTTGACATGCCCTTTTTCCATGTCGTCATCTTTGAATAAAATCCATACCATATATCCATCCATCAAGATTACGACTTTCAAACCAAACAAAACCTGATGATCAACAAAGAGGCACAGATTCTCCATACTCTCCCACCTAGACCTCCAATACCGTTTTTGTCGTGGATGCAATTGCACAGAACTGTCAGTGCTAATCAAGTAGATCGACGACACTACGACATTTTGCTCCACATCTTTGCATTCCGTTACACTTTGTCCAGATCCACAAACAATTCCCTAAACACGAGAGGACCAAAAGCCTCCAACCGGATCCCGTCCCCCACCACCCATTTTCCCGGTGCTGTGCAGCTTCCAACCACCTTTGCGCACCCGCTCTTCAACTATGGACCGCACATGGTAGGGAATTCATTCCACCTCCAACCTAAACTGAGACACCCTTTCGCGAACCGCTGGCGCGGGTGCTGGACTGCACATGAAAGACACATGTCATGCACAGGCAGTCAGAATCCTCCTCCGATACGGGCGCTGCCTTCCTTCGTAGCAAATAAAGCGGGCTTCCGTATTGGAGAATGTCCATCGAAAAGCCTGCTGTATCGGCTACATCGGTTACATCCACTACTGCTTGCGACGAACATGACATCAACAAAAGGACTCTGCAGTGCGCACTTATTTCCCCCATTGCCTTGAGATGTTGCTTCAGAACGGCATCCGATGTGTCCTGCAAAAGCAACACCCACATCGTGCTCCGGTCGAACTCCGCATCGCACATGAATATCGAACGGGGCCCCGTTCTTTTTCGGGGAGATGACAAAGGTTAGTGCCCTTGGTAGTAGGATGGGGAGCTCCAGGATTGCCACTGCATGACCATAACAGAATCAACGAAGAATGAAAGAGAATTGTTCCCTAAGTTTCTCTTTGTCGGGGCGCTCGGACCTGGAGTTCATTTTGGTACGGTTCTTTTGTTTCATGGTGTTCTTGGGAACGAAAATTGCGAGAAAAGAACCCTTCTAACCTCCGAGCACTTTCGCATGCATGACACAATCTTTGTAAAGATTGACAGCTTTTGGTGTCTACAATGTTACGAAAGATACCAAATTTTGCAGAATATGATCCATATCCTAGGGGAAAGCCAAACACAAAAGGAAGATTGGATGGAGAGAACGAATGCGCTCATTAGAAAGTAGCGTAGACTAGCGTTTACTCTGCTCTCATCATATTTTTCCTTGCATGGAAAAGCACTGAGGACAATTATTGATTGATTTGTGAGAGGAGTTGTTCAAAACAATGCGGGGAGAGGAGTCTCTAGAAATCTGGGAGCTTGAGAGGAGGACTCTCTCAAGATTAGGAGCTTCAATTGATTATTGCTTGCTCATCATCACCTGACTCGTAATATTTTTGCAGCTGACAGGTAGTACGTCAATGATCTATTAAGAGAAGGAGAGCGCATTTTTTCAAGCTAAAGCATGTTTCCCCTCCTGCAGTGTTCTGTATAAGAGGAGGAGCGCCAACCGCTTGGGATGCTCAAGCTTCTCCGTCGCCGTACTCAATTCAAAGTTCTTCAGAAGCGAGAACATTCCTTTGGAAGATTGAATGTTACGAAGGATTCTGGCGTCAAACTGCGTCGTTTCAGTGCAATTTGAAGGAACAAAAAGATGACAAGCGGGGTTCGATCAAAAAATCGCCCTCGTTCCGAGATTGAGGGCGAAAGTGGATATGTTATCGAAAGCGTTGCGAAGGAAAATGAACGATTGAAGGCTATGGTGGATTTTAAGAAGAACATGAAGCAGGGAGAATACATTGACCATGACCTTTATCGTGGGGATGTGCGTGTGCTTAGTGCTTTGTCGAGCTCTGTCGATGAGAACATTAAGCACAAGAATGAAGGCAAGAGCGCAAACATGCGTGAAGCCCCAAAGGCCAAGTTCGTTCACGTAAGCGCCATGGGTAAGAAACTTCGGGGTTTTATATGGAAACTGACGGGTAAAATGAACTGTTTTGGGAAGAGCAGTGCAAGGAAGGCCGAAATAGTCGAATCTGAAGTTGGAAGCCCTATCAAAGTTGATACCCAGCCCACTTCGCTCGGGAGTCGTGGCGAGTCTTCGAAGTATCAGGAAGAGGTGGATTCAGTCTCACAAGCACATGGTGGCAAAGCCGCAAAACAAACCAACGGGGGCATAGAAGGAACGGTAACTAATAGACAGGAAGAAGTTGCAGAGAGCCCGGAAATGAATGATATCTCGAAAATTGAAGAAGGCATAATACCACGCCGAGTTAAGAGTATGGTAGGAAGTGGGGAGAATTTTTCGGTTGTGAAAAAAGGCATGATAGAGCGTACTCTTGAGAAGCTGAGATCCACTGGGAGCTTCGTTTTTAACGAGCCACGCTCTGTGATCAATCAAGAACGAGAGACCCTGGGCGATAATTTCCTTCCAGACCAAGACCCCCGCCAGGATTCGAGGAGTTTAGTGGATGCGCTCCACGAGCACCGTGTAAGAAATACTGAAAAAGAAAATGATGTGAATGTATTCTTGCGCTCTGGAAAGGGATCCGATAGAGACTCGAATCCATCGTCAGAAGTGAAGGGAGAGAATGAAGTAACCAAAGACGTTTCCGGCGCTGATGTGGATTCCAAACCGGTGCCTGCAACCTATGTTCCATATGGTAATGTGAAACGTCTACGGAGCTTGTTTGAAGAGGACTCTCCAGAGCTCCCTAACAACGCGTTTTTGAACGAGACATCAACGGGAGAAGCCGAAATCGCTAATGATTATAATTTGCCTGTTGACGAACCATCGCGTCTTTGTTCGAATAGTTCTGCAGACATTAGCAACGCAAAGTCTATCGTCGAAGGGAACGAATACGATGCACCTGCGACTTGCATTCCATCCGGTGATGTGAGGAAGATGAGAAGTTTATTTGAGGGAGACTCTGATGTTCCACACAATGTTGTCGTTCATTCCGTTTCCTCAGCATCGAAAGCCATGGGAGTCTTTTCAGGGCTCGAACTGTCGAATGAGGTTGGTAAGCGTCGAGCGCAAAAGGTCATAACGGAGGTAATGTGTGATGGAGATGGTGGTGAAGCGCCACCGCACTCACATTTACAAGACCTTTCATCCCATCTACTGGGTCATGTGGAGAAAAAGAAGTCTCTATTCGACTCTTCTTCCTCCGACGCAAAGATATGTGATGAAAAAGTGAAGGCCGTGATAGAAAATGAACCACTTCATGCTGGTTTATCTTACGATAGTGCAGTCTTTGACGAAGATGAAGAAGGTGACGAAGTCAATAACACCGAGTTGCAAGTGCAATCGAAAACAAACGGCGGTGTTTTCGAAGGAACGGATGCAAAAAAAACGAATGTAATGAAGGTACCGAGCGTGGAGCGCACGAGAGCATAGTCGTGCGAGATAACAATGGTGTTAATGACTCGCAGGGCGATAGTGGGCACGGCGACAAGATTGAGACCAAACAGATCTCGGTATTGATGCAAGACAATAATCCCGCAGTGGCGGGGGCTGTGAGCAGGGAACGGTATGAGAGCAGATCAGACAGCTCACAAGTTCACATGGTAGAGTCTTCTGATAGCTCACCTGGTAGCTCTGATGACCTCGCACACCCGGTGTCTCACCTAGTGGGATCGTGCTCGCTTATGTAATTCAAGTCAGGGTTGGAGGCTCCAAATGCTGTTAATAAACTTGAGGATTTCGCGCACAACATGTTTGTTTGTTTAGAATGTCGGCTGACATATTACGTCAATAATCTATCATAATCAGGAGAGCGCATTTTTGCGAGCTACAACATGCTTCCTCTCCTGCCCAGTTCTCTATAAAAGGGAGGAGCGCCAGACCCTTGCGATGCTGAATCTTCAGTTGCCACACTAACTCGAAAAACACGAATCTTCTTGAAGAGGGTTTTTTTCTTGGAAGTTTGATTGATACGAAGGAGAAGGGCTTTAAACAAGTGACATTTCAGTACAATACGGAAAATCGGAAGATGAAAGTCGTGGTCAGCAAATCTGCTCAGAACGAGTGCCAAGGTGGCCGTAGTGACATTGAGACTGTCACAACGGACCAGGAAAGACTGCAGGCCCTGTTCCATTCAAAGATGAAAGTAAAAAAAGATATTGGGGACAAGGACGCTTGAAGAATCAATGTTCCTAAGGCCACGCTCCTTTCCATTAGAATAATGGGTGGGAAGATACTGTGTTTTATGGGAAAAGCAGCCACAAGGATCAACTGTTTTGGGGAGAGGAATGTCTCGGCTTCCGAAACTGTGGAAGCCGATGTTAAAAGCCCCATCACAATTGACTCCCAGCCTACATCGCTTGAGAATGGTGTCATATCGTTAAAGTATGAGGAAGGAGTTGCTGCAGTGTCATCGGCATAGTGTGTCCAAGTCGTGAACCAAAGCAAGGAACAGTAATTTGGCTGAAAGAGGATGCATAGAGCCCACAAACAGATTATGTGTCGAGAAATGAGGAGGACAAATTCCAAGTCAAGTGAAGGATAAGGTAGGAATCCGCGAGGGTACCGCAGTTGAACAAAAAGGATTGGGAAAGCGCATTCTCATGCAGGTGAGCTCAACGTGAAGCTCCAAATTCAAAGAGCCACTCTCGTTAGTATGTCAACAACGAGAACGCCCGGGCGCCAAGTAGAGCCAGATCAAGCCCCTCATCTGGATACGAAGGGTTCTGCCTGTGTGTTCCAAGAGTACCGTGAAGGAGCTGGAGAACAAAAAAATGATGTGGATGGGTTCTTGCTCTCTGACAAGGCATGTGTTGCAGGCTCGAACTCTTCAGAACTGAAGGGCGATGACAAAGTCACCAAGGAAAGTGTGGCAATGGGATGGATTCAAAAGTAGTGCCCGCAAGTTGTGTTCTTCTGGCGGGTGGAACGCTTACGGAGCTTGTGTTCAAGTGTGGCTCTCCAGACTTCCCTCAAGGCGTTTGGTTGCACGAGACATCCACAAGAAAAGGAGAAAATCCCCAAGGATTTCGGCTTTTGTAGTGACGACTCATCTCGTCCACGTTCAAAAGCTTCGCACGATATGAGGTCAGATACGGACGTTACAAATGTTATGTGTGTTAGTGATGGCAATGCACACGAGGCACCAGCCGTTTACGTTCCGTTTCGAGATGTGAAGGGGCTGAGATGCTCGTTTGAGGAAGACTCCTACGATGTTCGTTAAAACGTTGTCCTTCACTAGTTTGTCACCATCCAAAGCCTCGGTGCTCATTTCTGGGCTTGAACCATCGAACAAGGCGTGTGAACGTCGAGCACACAAGGGCATATCGAGAAATGGATGACGGAGATAGAATTGGAAAACAACCACTGGCTTCTTTGCAAGAGCTTTTGTCTTACCTATCGGGACATGGGGAGCAAAAGAAATTCGATTCGGACCTTTCCCGTCCGACGCAGAGATTCTTGAGGGAAAAGTGAACGGAATTTTGGAAAATGAATTTATTTGAGCTGGTTTATGTGCAACCAGCGACGAGGGTGAGACTCTCACCGTGAGAGTGAGCGAATCTCGATGGCCGTGTTAGACCGAAACACCGCAGCGGCAATGGCTGCGACCGGGACCGGCGAACTGATTGAAAAAAGATCAGGAGGCTTGCCAGTTGACACAGTGGAACGTTCGACCAGCTCAATTGCAGACCTCGTCCAAGGAAGACAGTGAGATCATGAAAGCTCGAACGCAAGATCATCGTGATCAGAACTACGAAAACGAGGCTGGAAGTCCTACGTGCAAGCCTCATATCCTACCACCATGTTTTCCCGCCGATATCCTTAACTCAACTCCAGCGTTCGCCCTTCAACCAGGGGCGTACATATGACTAACTATATTCCAATGTTCGGAAGTCATTAGTCACGTCAAAATTGACGTAGTTAGTCGTTTGC
>JASCIV010000460.1:0-19309 GCA_030374735.1 Gracilaria caudata
GCCCCCTCCTCCTCCCCCTCGCGCGTGTTTCAGTGCAAACTTGCGCACTCCTTTTTGCCTCCCTTTTTTTCGCGCGCTGTCGCTCCGCTGTCGTTCCCGGCGCGAGCGCCGTCGCCCTCCGTTCTGCGAGCGCGTGTGCTTTGGTCGACTCGCGCAGCTGCTGTTCAACGGCTGCGTCCTCTTCGTCATCGTCTTACCCAAACACAAAAAAGACAAAAAAAGGCATCCGCGCTCACTGTAAATCGCGTCCGCAGCCGTTTCGCGCCGTCACCTTCTTGTTCGCACCTGCGCCCCACCCCCCCACTTCCCCCGTTCCTCCTCGTCGCCTCGCCGTTCGTGTGCGTCAGTCACAACCCCACCGCCCGTCGGCGCGTCATCGTCATCGTCATCGTCATCGTCCTCGTCATGAACTCTGCGCAACAACACTCGCAACAACTTGTGCCGCCGTCGTCGCAACCACGCGTCGTACCACACGCTCTGTCAGCCGCGCCCGTGCACGCCGTCTCGGCGCCCGACCGCCAACCCGTGCGCTACGCAGAGCTGTTGGAGCAGCTTCGCGCCGAGTATGACGCCGTCGTGTCCGAAAACAAGGGCTTCCGCTCCGTGCGAGAGGAGTACCAACGAAAGGTGGAGCAACAGTTGACCGAACTTCACAACATGGAACGCGCGTTGGAGGAGCTCGAACGAAAGCATCAAATCATCAAGGAGCAGTATGATTCTGAGATTGTTCGACTCAAGGCGCACGCCGCGTCCAACGCCACAGCGTCTGTACCCGCCGTCGCAACCACTTCGGCGCCGCCGCCGCCACCGCCACCGCCACCGCCCCAGCAGCAGTCCGCTCCGCCGCACGCCGCCCCGCACGCGTCCGAGCCCGTGCCGCACTCGGCCTCTCAAATCGTGTCGCATGCCATTCCGCACTCAGCGCCGCCGCATCACTCGCCGCTGCCCAACATGCAGAAGCCCGCAGACGTGCCGCCGTCCATGGCTGCTCGCGCCGCCCAGCCCAAGCTGGCGGGCCCCATTCCGTCAGCAGCCGCTCAGCGTGTGCTCGACGCCTCCTCTGCAATGCCCTCGTACTCGCCGTCGCTTCACAATTCCTTTCCAGTCTCCCGATCCGTAGATCAGCCGCACATGGTCGCCATGCAACATCCGCAACAGCATCAGAAGCACCCGCTACACCCCTCCCAATCACCGCACTCAGCGCACCCCATGCAGACCGCCACCCATCCCATGCAGCACCAGCAACAACAACAGCAGCAGCAGCAACAGCAACAACAGCAACAACAACAACAACAACAACAACAACAACAACAACCCTCGTTTTCACAGCCTCATCATCTCAAGTTCCCTCGCCTTCAGGCGCCCGACGCTCACCCGTCGGCGCAACCGCCGCACAACTCGCTGCCCTTACCTTCTCCGGGCGCCTTGGGATCGGGCCCTTCTTCCATTCCGCCTATTATGCCCAACGCTCCGCAACAAACCGCCGCC
Organism: Gracilaria caudata; assembly: GCA_030374735.1. Lineage (NCBI taxonomy): Eukaryota > Rhodophyta > Florideophyceae > Gracilariales > Gracilariaceae > Gracilaria > Gracilaria caudata. The sequence continues at coordinate 1,489 of JASCIV010000460.1, forward strand.
GCTCGTGCGCTGGCACCACCACAACCCGCAAAGGTGCACAACATCAATATGATGACCAACGGACCCACGCAGGAAGAGATGATGCAGCAGCACGTGGGGTTTAAGAAAGAGTACCCCATCACCGCCGCTTCTCATGTTTCCGCACGAGCACCGCCCGGCCCCATGATGGGCTCCACCATGAATGCACAAGCGCCGCTCACGCAGCATCCGTATCGACACCGTCCAATCATGGGCGTCACACAGCTTGGACCTCAGCCTCACCACCTTTCCATGCATTCGCAGCATCCTCTTCATGTGGAGAACGACTGGAGTGTCACGCCGGCGCGCTCACCAAACGGATCCAAGGTGAATATGAAGCTCAATCTGCAACACACACTGCCGCATATCTCCGTGGTGTGCTGCGTGCGCTACAGTTGGGACGGCGCGTATCTGGCCACGGGCTCCAATCGCTCGGCGGACATTTTTGACGCGCATACGGGCCATAAGATTGCTACCTTCGCCAAGGACACTGGCCCCAGCCCGCCAGAGATGTCACCTCCGGACAGTTACGTGCGAGCCGTCTGCTTTTCGCCGGACGGCAACTGGTTGATCACTGGTGCTGAGGATCACGTCGTCAAGGTTTGGGACGTTCGCAGTCGCACTGTGAAGCATAAGCTCGTGGGACATGCCACGGATATCTACTCGGTGGATGCGAGCGCAAATAGTCAGTTCATCATTTCTGGTTCGGGCGACAAGCGCGCCAAGTTGTGGAGCTTGGAAACAGGTGCTCTAATAACCACTCTGGGTGGCGACTACGGACCTACTGATGGTATCACGTCTGTGTCCATCAGCCCCACCAGCCAGCACGTGGCTGCGGGCTCTCTGGACAAGGTTGTGAGGGTGTGGGATGTGGAAACGACCCGACTGGTGCGGCAGTTTGAAGGCCATAAGGATTCTGTGTACTCGGTTGCATTTTCGCCGGACGGCCGACTGATACTGTCCGGCTCTCTGGACAAGACTCTCAAGTTGTGGGACGTTGCCGCCGCGCCGCAAATGTCCAACCAGTGCAGATATTCGTTCTCGGGGCACAAGGACTTTGTACTTTCGGTTACGTTCAGCCCGGATGGTAGATGGCTCATATCGGGTTCTAAAGATCGTACCGTTCAGTTCTGGGATCCGCGACAGCCCAACATGTCGGTGACTCTGCAGGGTCACAAGAATTCCGTTATCAGTATAGCGCATAATCCTTTGAGACCGACCATGGCCACCGGTTCGGGCGATTGCCGCGCTAGAACGTGGAGCTATCAGACGTTTTAGGAGAGCGACCAGGAGAGAGAAGTGTGTGTGTGTGTGTGTGTATGTGTGTGTATGACATAGTCCCCCCCCCCCCCCTCTTTTTTTTTTTATTTAGGCGTCCGTAAAAGCATCAGCGATGGATGATTCAGCATACCTTTGTAACTGTCATTATTTATCCCCACGATGTTTCAGTTTTCTTCACGATTGAGCGCCTTATAAACGACAAGCATTGTGGATAACACCAGTCATACAGCTTGTAGATTTTTTTTTTTGCAACTCGCGGAGCAAGTGGAGTCTTGCGAGGCTGCTCCTTTTCTGTACCACACTCCAATGGCTTGGAACGGAATAAAGCCGTTTCATCGCAAGTCGCAGTGCAAGTTATATATGGACAGTGGAAGATCACTGAAAACGCAGACAAGGGTGGACAGGCGTGTTTTGCCACTCATACTCGACAGCCCCGATTTCTGCTCAAACGGTTGAAAGCGATGAGAGGAAAGGGCTATCCTTACAGAGACATACCTGCCAAGGGGATGGGAACAACAGCTGGAAAGGCCAGACGCTCGGTTAGGAGGAGACCTCGCAGGACAACACGTTATTGGCAAGCAAAGCTGGGCGTGCAACGCACACGCGCACAACCCTTTTACTGTCTTCAAAGCACTGCAATTGGCCAGTGTCTCTCGTTAGAGCAGTCACGTGGACCATGGAAAGTGGGAGCGAGGGGTGCGTAGGTTTTGAGTCAACTCTGGCACACAGCGCCTTGCTGTTGCGTCTGTCGCAGCCAGCAAATTATGAGATAATCCCCAGATTGAGACATAAGATACCATATCGCAGGACAGGTCCGCCACCCGCCAGTTCCTCTTTTTCCATGAGACTCCTCGTGTAAGGTGGTGGATAGTCTTGCGAGGGTGCGGTGCAGCCTGAGGCGCCGTTTATTCGTCAAACACAAATGCTTGCTCTGCGCACCGCACTGACAACAATATCATGTTGACAAGGAGTGAACGGCGTCATGGGTGATGATGAGAGTGCGACGGGCCAAAAAACGCTTCCGTTAACCCCTGCCACATACGTGTCCTTACGGGGGAACCGGAAAGTACCCCACACCACTTCCTGTGTCCTGCCACACAATGTATTACGTCACTAAAGATGCCACGTACAGTATCAGCTTTCAACTGGTCGGTAGCGTTCTACTCCCTCAAGGGCGGCAGAGGCGTTGTTGAGTGCTTCCCAGTGATCAACACGAGCTGTTGCCACTGATCATGGATAACTAATTGGCAAAGGTTTTCCTAAATTCGTACCCATGAAGACGTCGAGTTTCGTGACACAACGTCCTGAACGTCCTGGAAACGCTTCAAGTTGCTATAAGAACCGAGGGGGGGTGGGCAAGTTCGGTTCCTCACTTGTCACCAGCTTTCAGCATTTGATGCTCTATCTCTGATCGAACGACCGAGTCTTCAATAATTGAGTTCAATGATTCACGGTATGGATACAAGAGAGTGCAAAGACATTCCATTATATTCTTGATCATTGGTGAACGACGTTTTTCTAAGAACAACCGAAGTTCAAGAAGACATGGAATAAGGGCGTCTCGAAGCTCACATTCTTGAACTTTCTTCATCAAAGCCGCTTTCTTGGTCTGAAAACTCTGGCTCTGTCGCGATGAACCATCTTGGCCTTTTTCTACTTCCTCATCAGCTGGGTCTTCCACGATATTGTCGTTTGACTTGAGCACTTTTGTAAACGGGTTTAACGCTTGTGCCATGAGCAGATGCAGAGCATCTTCAACAACCTTCTCCACTGAGGATTTCGAAAAGTCCAGTTTTTCATCCAGAACATTAGATATGATATCTGTGCGGAGTCGACCGGGGAGACGGAGTCGGTGTTCGAGACTAATTCCCTGAAGGAACACGTCGTATATGAAGCGCCTTTTCTCGTCGTCAGACAAACCCATCTCTGGCGCATAGTTTCTCCGAGAACCGTGCACGAAATTGTTGTAGGTCCCACCTTCGGTGCAGTCGTTCAGCACGAACATTAGTTCAACAAAAGAAACGGCTAGCAATGAGGGGTTCTTCGGAGTTATTATGTGCAACAGAGCATACTCGGCGGTGGAACGAACGGTGTTCGATGAATCGAGCAATGCCAAGGCTATGTGATAAAACAAAGGCCCTGTCCTTATCTTGATATAATCCTGTTGAAGGAGATCCACCAAAGATGAAATAACCTGAACTCTCACAAACTGCGATGAATCCATGAGAAGGGAAGCCAATCGTGGAATAAACGGCTGCACAACAGCCGTGTAATGGCGGCATAAGTCACAAAGAACTACAACCGCATTGTTTCTTGTGGCACTGCTGGTCGCATTATCCAGTTCGTGAACGAAGACTGAGAGCAAACGCCTTGTGAGAGACTCGCCAACAATGTTCGCTTTTGTCCTCTGAGAACCTTTGTGATCGTTTTTCTGAGACTCACTCGAGGATTGATCAAAACCTTCGATAAGACATAGCTTGCCAAGGGTTGTGATAGCCACAGCTCGTTGCGTAGATGACGTCTGAACGTTGCTTGTCATTGCCTCGACAAACGTTATCACAGCAGGTGGAGGAGCCGTCTTCAATCGAAAAGACACACATGTGCTTCCAATTATATGCAAAAGTGCCAGAGTCGTTTTCTCATCAAAGCCGTTTTCGTTTTCCACAACAAACGCTTCGCACTGTTCCAGAAGCTCATCTCCGATTTCGTTTGAAAGCACACCCAGAAGTTTAGCAACAGATCTAATGAATTCACAATCTTTCCAAGATTCCTGAAAGGTTTCTCTAGGAAAAAGAACCGCCGTACAGTACGTTTTTAAAGTGTCCTTTGTGGGCGAGTCCATCACCTTTACTAGATTTGCTGCAGTAGAGCATGCAGTTGAATTCTGTTTCGAAACAATTTCAATCACCAAGGCTTTCTGTCCAATGGATCGAATAACTTCCTTGTCCTTTCCACTGAGTGATACAGCTTCAACCACAACCCAGGATCCAGTTCTGATTCGTTCATCTACATCTGGTCTCTTGTTTTTCAAAACACCTGATACATAATCAAGTTGAGATGACCCTATTACATTCTTCTTGCACATGGTGACAAGAGCTTCACGCACCAGTTCGTTAAGTTGTTCCTGTTTTTCTCCAATCTCACTCAACAAAAGTTCTGCAAGATGCCTTTCTGAATGCGCTATCTGGGTTGATGTTTGCTCGGCCCCGATACCTCTCAGGAACACCGTGTTTATGTGACTTAAGCACAACTCCTGACAACGCGAGTCCGTGTCGTTCATGAGAGGAAGAACTCCTTCAACCCAAAGACGAAGAACCTTCTGCAAGTTTGTTCGACCTCCCGAGGAAGCTATCGCGAGGAGTATTTCAGTCAGATGCTTCACTGCGCACTGTCGAACAACAGCAGAAGCATCCGAGCAGCGATGCTTGATGTTCTCACAGAGCTGAACTATACCCAGCGATTCTCGTTCGTCAATACATGTCTTCTCTGTTGGGGGAGAGTCTTTCGCATCAACACTCATCGGCTTAAAGTCATTGAGAATCGTAATATGCTGAATACATAAAAAGGCCAGAAGTTCAACTGCGTTTCGACGGACCCTGGATTTGTCGTCGCGGATTCTTAAACACAGAGTTGGGATCGTTGTTGCTGCGTGGCTGTCTAGTACCACTTTGCATTGATGAAGAGGTAAAGTGCGCAAAACATCCAAAAGGCAGCTTAAGGCTTTTGCCCTTACGTTCGCTACGCGATCATTAGCTCGAGTGCGCAAGGCACACAAGACCTTTGTAGTGACTTCCATAGAGTGCTCGTCGTCTCCTGTTTCTATAAATAATGAAGAAAAGGTCTGTAATGACAGAATCCGAACCGATGAACGTGAATGGCAACAGGCTCTGAGCAGGAATTTCTGATATCTACGGATGTACGTGCCATTTCTTGTAAGAAGAACTTGTACAATGATATGGGCGACATTATTGCGACTTTCTGCTCTTTCAGGCGCTCGGATACAGACGATTTGCAGAAAGCGGAGGATGGGACACGGCAGCTCTGAACACTCTGACGTTTGGTGCGGGGTTGATGGTGTCAAAGCATTGTCCTCAGGAGCTAACCAGTGAGACTCCCGATCGGCCACTGTAGTTATCACTTTGATTAAAGCATTTCGGTTGAGTACCGGTAGGCATTGCAAAACAAGTGGAAGTAAGGCTTTGTATAGAATGTTGACAGCGAACAGTTGGGCAGACGACGAATGTAATAAGCTTTCAATGCCGGCTATACCCTCTTTCAGAATTGAATCTTTCCCGTGTTGTAGAACGTTGGCAAAAGCCGTGACAATGAGGTGAACAACTGAATGATCAGAAAGGTTGAGGGTATTAGATTCAACTAGTTTGATGAATGTCATCCAAATAGCATGGAATTGCTTTTTGTCGGAAACAGGGGATGTTCGCAGGTATTTCGACTTCAAAACGTTTGATATATTGCACAGACAGGTATCGAAACATAAATGATCGTATGCTGAAGCAGAGCTTGACAACAAGTCGAAATACAAACCAACACAGTTAATGACGAGATTGGTGGAAGGAGAGTTTTGCAAGACATCTTGAACTTTTTGTATCAGCTGTCGTTGAAACGAACGTTGTGAAGCAATATCGTGTGAACGCAGTTCAGAGCGAAGCTCATCGATGGAATCCAGTTGCGCTTGTTCCTCGAGTGGAGAAGGTTCTTCGCTTGCCGAGTCCTTTTGGCTTAAAGACGCAAGTGATTCCCGAGCCATAGCATTGGTCTGAGCAATGGGGTCTCGAACAAGTGAGTGTAGCGGAGGCAGGCAGCTGAGGGCAGGCGACGAAGATGGCATTGTGTGAGTGGATACCTTTCTTTCTTACCACCAATCCGCCAAGGTCCATATGAGCCTGTTTCAAAAATTTAAAAGCAAACTGCAAAGCCTTGCTTCATGAGCGTCAGGGTCACTCAAATTTTTGAGCGACGCTCATCCTCGCATCCACTGATCTTGGACTTACGCTGGTACGACGTTACCCTTGGTAGCGCTTCACCATTTGACGTTGACATTCCTCCGCTTTTTACCTCGAGTCACGCTACTGCTGATGCCGTGCGCACCTACTGGAAGGACAGACAAATTGGCCATATGGGTGCTTCTTCCCCTCGCCTTTCAGTTCACGTTGAGCTCATGTAACAGCGTACTTAAGAGCAAGAACATGGCCTCGCTTGGTTCCTTCTTGGCGTAAGATGAGAGAATATTGAGGACTGTCACGTCGGATAGACCACAACGATTGTATTAACACATGCCTCTTTCAGTGCTTTTGTAAGAATGGCCTTGCTTATCCCAATCGGTTTCAGTGCCTGACTATTGAAAGACATGGTTTTCAATGACTCTAGTGCCACTGCTGCAATGTTCAATTGCGTCAGCTTCTGCGGGACAACATTTCTTGGCGAGGTTGGAAATTCCACCGTGGAGCGGTATCTACTGTTGGGCTGACATACGGTAAGCAAAGATTCACAACACTTTCGGCGTATAAAACGACACGCATCGCTCACCAGCATTACGCCGTGTTCCCTCCTCCGTCTAACTGCATCCAGAGGAGAGATACAACAGTATTATTCCAAGATCAAGTCCACATCTTTGTTCATTGCATGCTTTCATGCGTCTTTCGATTGGAAGCACGCTTGCAGCCACACGCTCACTGCTCTTGTACAACATTCCTCTTGAGACTCGCCGCCGTTCGATCTCAACCGCGAGGACAGCAAAGACTCGCGCAAAAAAAATGTCGCTTTCGATAGTCGTTTTGAGTCTCAACAGTTCCCCATGTCACGTCTGTTTGTCGTTTCTCCGTCAAATGAAATCATAGAGAATGATTGCAGATGCTTCAATCCCTTACTCTTTCATTTAAACCCCCTCTACTTAAGCTCTACCTCAAGAGTCATGGCACATCCCATGACCTTCACGCCCAGCGTGCTGACCGGTAGCAACGAACAAAAGAGTGTTACGCACGATTAGATCATGGCCCCATCATCACCGGACCATGAGCGCGACTGGAGTGTCACGGAGCTCATTCGCGGCGATCACGATGGTGAAGTGGGTTTGCATCTCGCTCCACTTGAAACATTCTTCATGCATTCTGCAGTTTGCTGCGTTGCGTACAGCTCAGATGGCGCGGCACTAGTAGCTGGAGGCAACCACTACGCGAGGATATTCGACAGCGACACAGGAGACTTGATAACTTCATTACCAATGAATGCTACTGAGGGCGCGTCGTCGACGCCACAAGATAATCATTGCAGAGCAGCATGCTTTACACCAGATGGTGAATATGTGGTGACATCTAGCGACGGAGACGTTGAAAAGAGTGTCGTTAACGTGTGGGATTACGAAGAGAGCAGCATCGAGTACACTTTTTACGGGCACAATGCTTATGTTTGCGGCATAGATGTGAGCAGTGACGGTCGGTTTGTGGCGTCCGCAGACTGTGAAGGACAGATAATGTTGTGGCACTTAGAGAGCGGAGAGATGCTGGGTACGCTTAAAGGCAACGATGAGGTGAACGACGCATTTACGTCAGTTGCGATCAGTACGTCCAAGCGTTACATTGTGGCAGGTTGCCTGGACAAGACAGTAAAAGTGTGGGACGTAGAAACGAGTGAACTGGTGTCAGAATATGACGGTCATTCCAACAGTGTGTATTCTGTGTCGTTCACGTCTGACGGTAGCAGTGTGGTATCAGGCTCTCTTGACCGCACAGCCAAAGTTTGGGACTTGAGCGATTCATCTCGAGGTCACTGCCGAAAGACGCTTCGCGGGCATGACGATTTCGTACTGTCGGTAACAAGCAGCCCGGACGACCGTTGGGTAATAACGGGTTCCAAGGATCGCAGCGCGAGATTCTGGGATGCTCGCAGGGATGATGTGGCAGTTCAACTGTGGGGTCACAGCAATTCGGTGATCAGCGTGGCACACGATCCATGCGCCAACAACGTGGCGACTGCGTCTGGAGACCGTCGGCTACGAACGTGGTCGTATGAGGGTTAAAAGGGCGGCGGCTGTCTACAGCGGCATGCGCAGGGAGAGGCGGAGCGGAGTAAAGCAAGCGGAGGCGTCTTGCAGGTTGCAACAGCGCGCACGTGGCCGACACGCGCGGCACGCGCAGCGCTGGCGAAGAGCTGGCTAGCACGACGGCTGAGCAGTTGTCAGCCAGCTGGCAGCGTTCGCTTGCACTTTTATCGATAACCTTATCCCTAAGTGCCAACCGCGTGCGTACCGGAGCGTGCGCGACGCGTGTCTGCTCCGCGAGTTCCTTCCTTCGCCTACAAGTCATCGTGGAGAAAAGGAGTATCGCCTCAGATATCTCGTCATCGCAGGTGAGAGCCGCGCCTCAGAGCCACCCGCTGGCTCTTGGACAATCTGCGTCTGTCCTGCATCATACAGGAGAACCCTCCGGGTAGCCCTCTTAACCCTCTTCCTTTCCCCTGATCGTATAACAAGGGATAGCTGTACCCCTTTTACGCTTTATCTGGTTGCAGAAGGTGGGCAACTCTACCTACACATCCCGTGTCCAAATCCCACAAGGTATGTCCTATCATATCTGCAAAGAGGTGGAAAACATGTTCCAACGGCAGCGCAGTATCATATTGTTCAAAAGAGTTGTTGTCATTCATGTCAAGCTTTTGAGCCAGTCATGAGCATGATGCAAAGTGGCTCGAGTTTTCAATACACTTGTAGTAACACGGTATCTGCAAGTGCCCGGAGGTAAGTTACGTACTGTACGCTGCCGAATCATGCTGACTCTTTGCTGGCCGCTAGTGCAGTCAATGAAAAGCTGGTTCCAATTCGTGGAATCCATCGCATCCATTGCCATTTATCTCGAACTGCAGTAACCTTACTTTACAGCGGAGAGTAATGTTACTGTAGTTAAGTTCCACCGTGACGGCGAGTCCAGCAGCCCAGCCTCAAGATTGAACTGGCAACGTCACGCCACTCTGTGTACTCCATCACCAGCGAAAGTTATAAACTGTTTTAAGCAACGCTCCCGTTGCAAATTCCGCATCATCCTCGCCATCAATGCCTCTTGACAACGCTCAGGCGTAAATTGACTAGTAAAACATCTGCAAACAAAGACTTGCAGATGTACTTATCGTTCGTAAAAACAGGGTCATAGGTATGACCATACCTGAGCTTCTTGAACAGGTCCAGGTCGCTAACCCTAAACTCCACATTTCGCCGAAATCCTTGCCCGTGCAAAAAGTTCAAGCTAGCCATCTTTGGTGTTGTACCCTGACAACGTGTGCAATAACAGAACAAAAAACGTTTTCTCAGACGTTTTGTATTCACCTTTCTTCCAGAAAGAGACGAGTTGTTTGAAACACCTTGAACGCCTCATCAGCAGATTCTGCTGACCGTGGCTATTCAACACATTAACGATATCTTCTCGAAGCCAGTTTCGAAGCGTCGGGGGGTCTACGAAGGTAGTCCCAAAAAAAATCAGAGGTGGCACTGGCACTGGCACAGTCTTACACCGGTCACGCTCCTTGTCCGCATCCCTTTGCGTCGTCAGAAGTTGCGGGTGCGGCACAATTGTGACGAAAACTATTCTTGTACTGAACAGGTAGTGTTCTCTGCCCTCTGAAGAACAATGTTCATGTCTCTGCCAGAAACACTGCTGCCGCAGAAGAAATTTTTCGCGTTCACAAGTGATTAGACTTTTTGCATCAAAGTCCTTGAGCTTGTTTGAGGAGAGATAACTATGTCTTGTAGGTAGGGTCCCGTTTGCCTTCGGAATTAGGAGGAAACATTCGCTATAAAAAAGAAAACTGCAAGAACCGGTGCGAGAAAGACAGAGCAACGACAATCATCAAAGCCTCACCTAATCCTAGTGGGTTTCTTAAAACAATCCTCTGAAACCAGTAACCTCTAGTAGGCCATCACTCCGAGTACTCGCTCTTCAATGAACGTGAAAGTTATGTTGGACCATTCTTTCCTCCCCAGTTCGGCAGTGGGCTGCGTACGCTATGCCTCTGATGGCTCGAATCTTGCCATTTGCTTTACCCATGGCGGCGATATTCTTGACGTGCACAGCGACCAGAAGTAGTTACGTTCTCCAGCTTTGTCATGACTGAGATAACTGCCCCAGACAAGCAAATCCACTCTGCATGCTTTTCGAATGATGATGTTTTCGTCTCCGGGGCACAAGATGCTCTGTCACGGTTTGAGATGTACAAAGCACGTGTTAAGGCGTCCAAAAAGGACTGTTTCAGAAGAATATGGCTTCCTCGTCTTCGTAAACGTCTAGGGTTTGATGTTGGTGAGATCATGCAGAAGTGGCCTGAAATGGTGTTGGTTTTCCTGGTCAGAGAACGTTCCTTCCACAGAAGCACTCTACACTACATTTTAATTAGTCCAGTGCACCTGTAAACAAGAGAGAGATGCCGGAGTTCTTGGCCTTCCTGAAGAAATGGAACTTTCTTTCAAGATAGTTCTCCCTTGAGGTGGTAGATAGCACTTTAAACTCCACAACGAAGAACAAGAAGAGAGAGAGAGAGAGATGCAAAACGGAATGTGAAGCACAAACTGGCAGGCTATGCCGTCGGAATTTGTTCTGTGGACACAAGTTCCGGTTCCCGGTTTATCGATTCAGGCTTTTGTGAGATGCGTACAGAGCTTTTTGAGTTTGGAAGCTGCGCAGTGATTTTGAAGGTTGTGTAAGTGTTTGCACAGACTCTCGCTCAACGGTCGAAGCATTACAAGGCGACTTAAAGCGTCAAGCGTTTTGCGTCCAATGCCTCGGTGTGGAGTTGACGAAAAAAGCCAGCGGTGCATAGTGTTTGTTTCGTGGATTCCGAGTCACTGCGGGACAGTCGAAAACGAAAGAGTAGATCAGTGTGCTAAATTGGGTTTGGTGCTGCCAATCGATGAGCAGGTGAAAGTCGATCATGATTTGCTGGATGTGAAAGCTGTGTTAAGGTTAAAGCAAGACATTCGTGGGTTGCTTCCAAAAGATGATGAGAGTAGGAAAGATTAGAGAGTTCACCTCTATTACAGGCTTTCACGAAATGCAGAGGTGACATTAGCCCAGTTCTACCCTGGACACGCGCCTAAGCTGAACCCAGTGGCGAGCTACCTAGAGAACAAAATGCGATTGTCCGTTGAGAGTCAAGAAAGGCTGCGAGCACGTCATTTTTCGTTGTCCATTGACAACCGCTAGCCGACGCGAAGTCTTCCGCGGTCGTCGAGAGTACCGGCAGAAGTCGCTTAGAGGCCTGATAGTGGAAGGGCCACGTCAAATTCTGGCCTTTTCAAGGAGAGAGAAGTGCGTTCACGTGCTGCTCAGTTGTGTTAGGAATTAGAGCACAGCTTCCATAATAAAGAAGAGTTTGGAAACAGGTGCGATTAATGCAGAACAAAGGGAATATTGTACCATGTCACATCCGTGTCCATCAAGCCCAGTAACCAGCATGTAGCCGTAAGATCACTACACAACCCCCCTGAGGATGTGGGACTTTTAGAATTGAGTCAATGTGTGCTCAATTCGACGGTTACGAAGGTACAGCCTTCGAAACCGTCGAACTGCGCAAGACGGTAAAATGGGTTTGTCTGACTCAGCTGATAAAACTCTCGATTCGTGCTGTATTGGCGCTACCCGACAATTGGCAATTGTGGGATCCGCTGCAGCTGAAACTGCGTCATTCTTCATGGTCACGAAAATTTGTCGTCAGCGTGGGTCATAGTCCGGTGAGGCTTACCATGGCCGCCAGTTCTGAGGGCTGCTGGGCCAGGACTTTGTATTGTTGCTGAGCTGAAACGCACCTGTAGTAAATCGGCTGCGAGTTCGGTACAGCAGTAGCAAAAACGGCTTTCGGTGACAATCGTCGTCTGCCTTCGTGACGACAACCTGATAACAGACGACGTCTGTCAGACGTAGTGCAATAACGACTTTGATTTGAACTTGAAATGTATACGAGCAACACTGCAACTTGAGTTGAGGTGGGCGAATCTAATCATGAATACGCTCACTTGTGCGCAGCGAAGTGCTCCCAGTGTACGACATTTCCACTTCACCCAATCCTTGGCAACTCGCTTCACTCGAACAAATCAAGACGCCTTACCTCCTGGGGGACCAATACCTATTGGGATCCACGCCCAAACAACCAAAGCTGGTGCGAGAAAGGAAGCCACAACCACCGCCAGCTGCCATGACAAACCGGAAACCCTCGCGACAACCGGCCCAACCGCAAAGCTCACAAAGAAGATTCCCCACAATGGACTGAATAAGGCGACGTAGCGGGCATTGAACGTTGCCCCGCCAGTCCTTGAGACAGCACCCGCAATAAAGCCGGCAAATGCTGCACAAGCGAGCGAAACAAACAACTGGTCGTTGCTTATCCCTGGCACGAATTTGCATATTGTTGAGCTTGGTAATGTGCATTGTTCAATTGCAGATATAGATTCAAGCAGAGATGTATCTGCTCCATTCTCGCGGACATAAAAGCTGTTCCCGTATCTGTTAGCAAGCTCATTCCAAAAGGAAGGCGGTAGCTTTTTCTTCACCTCTTCGCCAATGCGAAAGCGAAGCAAGTTTGGAGATGACGGCTCTGCCACGATAAGGACGCTGCGTTCATCTTGTGGGAACACGGATTGTATCCGTCTCCCAGGTGCTGTTGCCTCGCTTTGCGTGAGGATTGAGATATGAAAACCGCTTGTATTATAGACCTTGTTTAAACGCGACTGGACGCGAACTCGTTCACCACTAGTGAGGACGTCTTCCAGGTCAAGTAGAGAAGGAGTTGCAGGTGCGGTCTCTAGCGGTGGTTGCTGTGATGTCGGCGCAATTTGCACTTCTTGGCCGTGAACTGTTAACGGCGTGGCATATATTGTTGTTGCTATCATTGCCGCGAGGCTTACAGACGCGGGTGACTTCAGGGCACAGGTCGGAGGAGAAAGCACGCATCGGCGCCTAAATGTTGGTATTGAACCAGAAGGGACGAATGTCCATAAAGAATGGCTCATTTTCGAGGCCAGCCGATGTTCAGTTGTTACGACAACTGTTTCGCTGTTTGGCCCTTGCCGTTCGCATCAGATGAAGGATTCCAGGGACAGTGGTGCGTGCCGCTGAAGCCTTACCCTTGTACACTGTTACTGCTGAGGTCGGAAGAGGCACGCAACCAGGAGGATGGTCGAGCTCCGCTCACGGAGACAACACATGAACTTGATGTGATGCATTCCGTCAAAAAACGCTGCAGGTCGAAATATGCCGATCTGTGAAATGTGTGGCCCACAGCGTTGCCCTTGGCAGGGGAGCACGACGTGGATCGTTTCATATTGACTCGTTTGAGCGTTTCACGAATCCAGATCCCATCGCATCCATATAAACCGTTCTTTAACAGTGGGCAAGCAAGCACAGGGTGCCGAGCGGAGACAAACCTTCATCATCCCCTCCATCATTCATCGGATCCAAACAAAGGAAAATGGCTGAGAATGTGTCACAGATCACTACCGAAAGCGCCGCAGATGTGCTTGGGATCCTGCCGCCGACGGTGCAGAGACTCAACACGTTAATGTCTCCCTTGAACAGCTTTTACCCCATTCTTGAGCCGCTGCATCAGAAGGCTGGTCCACTTGCTGCTCAATTTGATTCTCAATTTGAGAAGCTCTTCGGTCCGATACACCCATACTCCAAGGATTTTCCGTTAATGTCACCTCACCATGCCGCCTTTTTTGCCCTTCTCTATCTTGGACTTGTGACGGTGCTCATGCCCGCGTTCCGTGCTGCCAAGTTCAAACTTTCACTGAAGCCCGTGATGAGAGTTTACAACGCGTTTATGGTAGGGCTCAGTACATATATGTGCGTGCAAGCTATATTGCTGGCGGCAGAGTCCAACTCATCCGTGTTTTGCGTGCCGATGGCTACTGGACTAGCTGGTGAGAGAATGGCGCAATTGGTGTGGGTGTTCACATATTCTAAGGTGGTAGAATTTTTGGATACTGTCTTCATGGTTTTTGAGGCGCGCTACCGTCAAGTATCATTTCTCCACGTCTATCACCACCTGACAATTCTAGCGTATTGGTTTACAATTTTGTGGATGGCACCGGGATCTGATGCATACTTCTCTTTGGCCGGAAACAGCTTTATTCACGTTCTCATGTACGGCTACTACCTCCTAGCATCGTTTGGATACTCTCCATGGTGGAAATTCTATATCACCAAGATGCAAATCTTTCAGTTCTGCTGCTTCTGCGTGCAAAGCGTGTACGTAGGATATGTTATGACTGAGAAGAAATGTGCCTTTCCCAATGTACTCAGCAGAGGTTTGTTGTGGTACATGCTCACCCTCATCGCTCTCTTCATGCACTTTTTGGTCACCAACAAGCGATCGAAGAAGCAAAAATCCAAGACTACATAAAGAGCTTGTCGCATCTCACACCAGGAATGCACTGTGATGTGAACAGTGTATCGAAAAGATGAGGAGGCGGGGAAAGTGTCGAAAGTTGTTGCCCGCGTGGCGCCGGACTGGCGCACAAGCTTGTAAAACGAGAGTAGTGGTTTGTTCAATCGACAAACGAGCCTTTACTTTTATTTACCATTCAGATGATGCTCATTGAAATTGATTCTCTCCGAAAACAAGCCACAGATCCCCCCACAAGAATAGAAACAAATGGGACAAATCCATAAAAGCACGAAACAAACATCATCAGAGCGCCATCTGTCTATAACGACAACAATAAGTATCACGAAAAGCAGAGTCAGCACATGTTATACTGCTACAGTGGGGAGAGTGACCTCAACAATCCCTCACATTCCATCCCTCGAAACCATACAAGACATCTCTCGCCATGAACACATAAACACGGCGAGATGTGGAGAACAAACATATCACAAACAACTTCATACGATCCAGTATAAGCAAAAGAACGTCAGATCATAACGAAAGCACTTAGGATGCAGCACGGGTGCTATCATCAACCGGCGAGGGCGCAAAGCAGCACAAGAGCTTGTTCCACTTGCCATTTGCCTTCTTCTTTTCAGCATCACCCGTCTTCGAGGCAACAGCCGACTTGATCGCGCCAGCCTTGTCCTTGACTGCGGTCGTGGCGCCAGTAGCAGCACTTTTCACAGCGTCCTTACCCTTGTCGGCCGTCTCAACAACCTTGTCCTTCACTGCTGTGGCCGCTTCCTTTGCTTTCTCAGCGCCCTTCGTCGCGCCTTCCTTAGCGGCTTCGGCGCCGTCAACACCAGCGTCCTTTGCTGCAGCAGCAGCATCAGTACCCTTGTCAGCCGCGCCCTTCACTGCGTCCTTTGCGCCCTCGGCGACGGCGGCCCCGCCATCTTCCACTTTTCCACTAGCTTCATCAACCGCCGCCTTCACACCAAGCGCCTTCTCACGCTTCTCAGCGGCAGTAGCATCATCCAACAGCTCCTCTTCCTCTACATGTTCGAGCACATCATCGGCAACCACATCTGCCGCTCGATCATCGACCACAACTTCTTCAATAACCTCTTCGGTTACAACATTGGTATCACCCTCTTCCGGATCAGCAGTCTTTTCGGTCACCTCCGCATCACGGGTCATGACCGCAACACCTTCCGGTGCCGCAGCATCTTTGGCATCTTCAGTTACCTCTGCCTCACGAGTCATGACGGCTGCCCCTTCCGGAGTTATAACATCTTGGGCATCTTCACTCGCCTCTTCCTTCTCCGGTAACGGGGCGCTGGGTTCGGCAGGCACGTCAGAGGGAACTTCGAGCGCAGCAGCCCTCTCTACAATGGCAGGAACTTCTTCCGCTCCGCCTTCCTCCACCACTTGCTCTTTCACTTCTTCCTTTTCCTCACCGCCAGCCTTCTCCACAGCCATAACTGTGGCTGCTGCTGCTGTGGCAGCAGCGGAAGCGGCAGCGTCTTCCTCCATAACAACATTGCCTGTCTCCATCTCGGCCATTTCATCCTTTGCCACATCTTGCACTGACGAGCCCTCACCGACCGGTGTGGGAGTTGGAGTCACCGGGAATTCCTCTGCTCTACCCTCAACCACTGCGGTATCACGCTCCATTTCCTTACGTTGTACGTCAGCATGACGATCTACAACATCATCAAGCTCCTTTCTAAGCGCTGCATTACGAAGAGCAAACTCTTGATCTTTCTTCAACATGGCCTCTGCCATGTCCTTGGCATGGACTGTGATCATAAGCTCCCTCTGCTTTTCAAGCTGCTCAATGGTGGAAGCCAGACGTTTCTCAATCTGTTCCAACTCGGCAATGCGCTTCTTGAGTTCGGAAGTATCGGTTTCCAGCGCTGCAGACTTCTCTTTGAGGAGCGCCAACTCTTTGTCGACCGATTCCTTTTCTGTCTTGAGCGTGGTACGCTCCTTGTCCACGTCGACAAACAGAAGATTTCGCGACTCAAGTTCGGCTTTGGTGTCGTCCTTCTCCTTGTTGGACTGTTCGACCTGGCTTTGCAGTAGCGAGCGCTCATCGGTGAGCGAGGTCTTTTCTTCCGACAACGACGCAATTTGGGATTGTAAAGTAACGAGTTCAGCACCCTTATCCTCTATCTGCTGGTTCATATCACTCTTTTCAGTCTCCAAGGTATCTACATGTTTCTCGAGCTTCTCAATATGCTTTTCGGATTGCTCTTTTTGCTCCTCGAGAGCGGAGTTATTATCCTGAAGCTTTGCAATCTGCTGCTCAAGCTGCTTCGAACGCTCTACTGCAGAGTTGAGCTCGGACTCGAGAGTGGCGAGTTTGTCGGTGCGGTCCTTTATGTTCGCATGAAGCACGGTGATTTCCTCTCGAGTGTCCGCGAGCTGTTTGTCGTAATCGGTAACAAGACGTTGCTTCTCTTCCGAAGCTTCCTTAAGATGTTGTTCAGCTTCGGTGAGGCGCACGTCGCGCTGCGAAATCTGATCGGCTAAGTTCTTGTTCTCGGTGTCGATGGTTTCCTTGTCCTTCGTGAGATTATCGAGCGCCAGTGAGCGCTCAGACACGACGGCGTCCAAGTCGGCCTTCTCCTTCTCCGCGGTCTTTTGCAGCTGTTCCAACTCGTGCGTCTTGGTGTCAAGTTTGAGCTTGGTGTTGTGTAGTTCACTGGCGACGGTATCCTTCTCGGACTTGAGCGAGTCGACATTGGCGTCGCTCTTCTTCAAGGCGAGTTCGGTGGCGACGAGCGAGGAGTTGAGCTCTGTGACTCGCTTGTCGAGCTTGTCGGCGCGCTCGTGTTCGACGGAGAGCACGCGCACGTCCTCGTGGGCGCGCTCGAGCTGGGCGACGAGGTCTGCATTCTTGTCCTCGAGCTCCTTGTTGGCGGAGAGCAGGGTGGCAGTCTGCGCCTCGGCCTTGCGGATCTTCTTGGCGAGCGAGGAGTTGAGACCGGCGACGGCAGCGAGCTGCTTCTCGGCGGTGCGTTGGATGCGGTCGACCTCGCGCTCCAAGTCGGCGCCGCGGTCGGGGGCAGCGGGGGCGCCGGCAATCTCCTGCGTCATGATGAGAAGGCGAATGAAGCGGAGGAGGAGAGGAGGGGGGGTTCAGAGAAAG
>JASCIV010000461.1:0-19288 GCA_030374735.1 Gracilaria caudata
CTTACGTATCTCTCCACGTAAGGGTATTGGGATTGATATGATACTTGCTAGGACAGAAGAGTCTCACCCTATCTGATTGACGATCAATGAAAAAGGGGGAAAAGACTATGTCGGTAGGTAAAGTTTTGTATGGTGCGTGGTAGAAACCCTAACACGGACGAATAGCAAGCTACAACCATGTTCATAGAAACGTTTGCATAGCTCAAGTTCCCGACCATGAATAAATATGGCCCATCCACCGGTCGTCGAACTTAACATCACATCAATTTGCGGAGTTAGTAATGGCAACCGAATCATCAACCAAGCAGCTCTGAGTGAGCATTCTGCAATATGGATATACGTATGCTTCACAGCTGTTCGATCGAATCTGACGAGCTACTTCAGTTGATCAAACGGACTTGACGCACTGGAGGGTGGTTCGGTTTTCAGGGCTGAGAGGTTGCCAGTTTTGATTCCCAGCTGAATGGGGGAAGTAGACTCTCCGCGTAATACTTGGACATTAACGAGCTGACCGACACGGGAACGATCAACAACTGCCTGCACGTCTTTTGCATTTCGGACTTTTTTGCCGTCAATAGACACGATTACATCATAGCGTCGCAGCCCAGCGCTTGCAGCTGGACTCTTCGGCATAACCCGTACCACCAACGCGCCGTCAACCTCGGGAACTATGCTCAAAGAATTCGGATCTTGATTGTTCTGTCGGGCAAAAGCAGGAGTTATACTAGTCATCCTTATACCGACATAGGCATGGGCAATAGGCTTTCCACGCGCCAGTTCCGAGGCAACCTCTTTGGCTATGTCAATTGGGATGGCGAAACCAATGGCCTCCGCGTTGATTCTAATGGCCGTGCTAATACCGACAACTTCACCCCATTGATTGCAGATGGGGCCTCCGGAGGAACCCTGGTTCAGGGACGCTGATGTCTGAATGAGGTTTAGACGCTTCTCGGGGATTCCGACCTCTGCAGCCGAACGGTTCAGACTACTGACGATACCTAGAGTTACAGTGTTGTCGAGACCAACCGGGTTTCCCACGGCAATTACCCAGTCGCCGACTTCGAGATCCGCACTGGAGCCCATGGGCGCAACAGGAAGCGGCTTTCCACCGGCATCGATTTTGATGACAGCGAGGTCCAGGTAGTCGTCAGAACCCTTGACAACGCCCACGAAGGAGCGGCCGTCGGTTAGTGTTACAGTCACCTTCTGCGCAGAGCGCACGACATGGGCGTTGGTTAGCAGGTGGCCATCAGACGAGATGATGAAACCGGAGCCCTGACCGCGCTCGTAACGCTGGCGGAAGGGGCTCTCACCGAATATCTTGGCGAACTGGGGATCATCGAACAGGGGGTCGTGTGGCACCTGGCGAATAACGCGCTCCGTGTCAATTCGGACGACGGCGGAACCGACGGAGCGCACGGCCTGAGTGACGAAAGATGAGTTCTGGCGGGGCTTTCTACTAGTGGAGTCGAAGAGACGGAGGGGCTTGTCGGCGGAGGGCTTGTCGGCGGAGGGCTTGGCGGCCGCGGTCTTGGCGGGTTGAGCACTCTGGTGCTGCGCTGGAGGCCCAGGGCGCTCGGGCTGCTTGGGCGCCGCGAACGGGTTGAACAGCGCAGGAAGCAGCGAGGCCACAGGGCGCGGCTGATGGCGGAATGGGGAGCGGGGAGAAGAGGTGGGCGGCGGGCGGCGCAACGGGATGGCGACGACAAAAGCCATGGCGGAAGTTGACGGACGACGGCGATTGCACGATCGAGCTCGGGGCAAGCGCATCTCTTTGCGGTTTGTTAATTCGCGAGGCAGGGCGCCACCCGCGCGCGGTGTGGTGTGCACACGCGGCCAGGATGCCACGCCGCCACCCACCCACGCACTACACTGCTTGCACGGTTGACGGGCGCGGTGCGGGCGCGACTGGTCCGCGTACGCGCGGCACCGCCTCCGTCATTATCACCGCGCCACGGTGGCGTGTGTTCACGGTATACCGCCATCCTGCCGCTGCTCCGCGCGCGCCATGGCCGGTCGTCCGCCGCCGCCCTCTTCGTCCGCGCCGCAGGTGCCACCGGCCGCGCCGCCGGCCGCGCCGCCGGCCGCGTTCGTGTACCCATTCCCCACAGCTCCCCACCTCCGCTACAAGCCTCCTGAGCTCCCGCCGCAGCCATTCGTGCCCCAGCTCACCTACATGGAGGGCCAGTTCGCCACACACGCACTGCTCATTGAGCAGCAGCGTCGCATCAAGACGCTCGAGGCTGAGCTCGCATCCACTCAGATGGAGCTCATGCGCCTTCGCGCCACCCACAACCCCCTCGTCGACTCCTCGCACCCTTCCCCACCGCCTCCCGCTGCGCACCATCAGCATCCTCACGACGATGCCAAAAAGACCAGCTCGCGCTACTGGACCGCCGACGAGCACAATCGTTTTCTCGACGGCCTTCGCATCTTTGGTCAGAAGGACATCAAAGCAATTGCCCGCCACGTCGGAACCCGAAACGCTACCCAGGTGCGTACCCACGCTCAGAAGTACTACCTTCGCATTGAGCGCGAGCGTACCAAGGCAGCCAATGACCGCAAGAATTCAGAGAAGCCTTCTTCCTCCAAGCCAAGCACGCCCATCGCAAAGTCGGAACCAGTGGAGCAGCCGCCTCTGAACTCCGTTCCAAACAACTCGTCGAATAGCCATTCTAATTCGCTCAACAACAGTGCCTCCAGTACTCCAAACATCAGCAGGAACCCCAATCCGGCAATCAGTGATCCACAGATATCTCCCTCCCTTTCTGCAAAACAGTCTTCCCCCAATGCTTCTGCACGAGCGGCCAGAGCCGCGCCACCACATCAATTCTCTGCAGAACCGCTTCCTTCCGCCCCCGGTTCTGGTCAACCACCATCTCGTGTATCCCCAAAACAGTCATCACCTTCGTCTCCAGCTGCTACTCAATTTGCTGCTGTACCGGCTCCCAAGCTCCAATCCGCCGTACAACCGGAGAAACCTGCTTCTTCACCGAAGGTAGTCCCCTGCAAATCTCCGAAAAGACCGCCATCTTCTGCGCTCCGCCGTAGTCCTAGGAAACGCGCCAAACCATCGACAAGCAAACAGTCTCCAACTGTGACTGATCCAAATCCAGGTACACCAACGCAGTCAATTCCCACTCCTCCTCCACCGCAATCGTCCTCCACATCACCGCCCGATACAGATTCACAGAAAGTCAAGTCCGCTAAGCGTGAGAGTGTTATAGTCACCACGAGGTCTCAGACCCATGCTCAACAGCCTCCTGCCCCAGACCATAAGGCATCTACTCTCAATGAAAGTGGTGGTAGTATTCCCAACATGCGGATTTGGATGCGTGCCGTGGCAGGAGATGAGACAGGACCAAGTGCGTCCAAGCCGCCCGCTCTGCGGCGAAACGGTAGTTCCAACTCAGTTCTCGCTGAGTTATCTAAGAATGCCGGAGTGCTTTCCCGCTCCAACTCTTTCGTAATGCAAACCGGCAAAGGCGTTACTCGCTCCAATAGTATTCTTTCCCTTCTCAGTGGTATTCCCACCGTGATGAGAGAGTCCCCAAGTACAGATAGATTGCTTGGATTGGACACTTCCGATGACAAGGTGTTAGCCGCTCTGAAGGCTGTGGACGCTGCGGGAAATGCCGCCGTAGCCGCAGGTCAAACCATGACGGCCAACAACTCGATTGGTACGATGGGAGATCGAACATTTAGTTTCAGTCAGCTTAATCACATGGGCTTTGACGACCTCGAGGACCCAGGAGCCGTTGCGTTAGCCATTCAAGACGAACAGAAGTGGGGCGAAGCATAGCTTGTACAGCAAACTACTAATAGTGGTCATCGCGCACCATCCTCACCCGCGTCAATCGCGCTTTTTTTTTTTTGTCTTGGTCGCCTTCGACAACACACATAATTCTATCTGTATGTGTATATATGTTTCCAAATATATATATATACATTCAGCTTTTTACACAATCTTTGTCATGTCTATAAAGGGATTGTATTTGTCTTGCTCGGAAAATTTTCTTGGAGCGTCCTTTACACCGGAGAGTTTGTACATTTCAAACTCCCCGTCATGTTTACCAGCGTGACTGGACTTGAGCCGGATGTGCGACTTCGAAAACGAGGCACTCCGAAACTCAAAGGTGTGAGTTATGACGGTAAGCTGGGTATGCTATAAACAAGATTGCCTTGGTTAAAAGAGTTGTTAGTTCATGAATCCCCGGCACTGATCGGTACCGCAGCCGCACTTGACCTTATCAGAGTCATCAAAAGGAAATTTGTAGTCGTACGACAACTCCTCTCCCCTCTGAATCCTCCTTTTGGCGATAATGACCACAACGCGCCTCCCTTTATCAATCTCGATCGTCTTTGAGTAGCAGTTGGGCGCACAGCTGTGGTTGATGTATCGCGCGGCGTTGCCGCACATTGTCGCATCTACAATCTCTCCCGGAACGATTTCAAACATGTAACACCCGATCCCTCTATCACCATACTTCGTTTCCCTCACGTCCGACACTGACGGTCTGATGATTTCACCGACGTATTCGATAATCATCTCTCCGGCTGGGATGTCTTTGGTAGCAAAGACACCCCATCCGTCGATCTCAGACCGCAGCACTATCGTTCGTTGTTTGGAAGACTCCGCAATTCCCCGATACTCTGTCGCGACGGGTAAGTGAGGAGCGGCCTTCGTTTTCGCGTTTCTGGTCCCCCTTGCAGCGCTGCACTTCGTTCTCGCCCTCTCATTAGCTCTGTCGTGGGGTTGCTCTCTCCTAGTGAAAACATCTCGAGCGACTCCCAATTGGAATGCGGCTCCCGTTCTTGCGTTTCCATATGACGGAATGCAGTCCACTGCTTTTAACTTTCTCTCTTCAAGGACTCTCTTTGGCAAGTAGCCCTCCGAACGAGCAGACCCTGTCTTGTTGATCAAAACTTTGACAGGGGCGAACTTCTTCGAGAGAGAATTATAGAAGACGATTTCATTGTTCTTGTGTGTAACGACTCGCTTATGATTATATCTCCCGTTAAACATCGAAGCCATAGGAAGAGATTCGATATGTGTTACGATAGGAATACAGTTTAGAAGTCCAAATGCCTCCAAGCCGCTGGTTCCTATGGATTGGAAGGAAGGGTGAGTCATTCCCGCTTCCTTCCTCGCTTTCTTTAACAAGGTGACGACCTGCGACCATGCTTTGTCCGGGCATCGGGATTCAGCTCTCCATTGTGGTGTATCACTACAGCGAATAACGAAATGAGGACCAGATTGCGGGTGACCGCAGACCTCCAAGAAGTACAAGCAGCGTTCCCCAGGCTTCATTATCGACCAGAATATTCGGGCGGCACAATAACCCAATGGAACTAGACATGATTTGATAATGAAGTCGTTCACCTCAGGTAGAAGCTGCCCAAATTTCAAAACTGTCAAAGAACCTATACGAACACTCAACATTCTGTCCGCAGAGAGCGGTTTCTTTCGAGGAGGAGCTGAATCTGGTTCATATCCTTGTCTATCAAGGATCTTCACGACTCTTTTCATGGCATTGTGTGATAGAGCTTCGCCAATGTAGGAATTGGGATGTCCCTCTTTCACAGGGCTGTTATGATGGGAAGGACAAAACACAAGCAGTCGTTGAATGACACCAGAACGACCTTGGGCATTGCCTTTGGAGACTCTTACCGGTATTGACGCCGTTGTCAGAGAGCAAGTTAGACCCACATCTCTTGCGCACAATAAGTGATATGCATTCGCGCATCCTGGGGCTGCACATCGAACTGAAGCTCCATTCCCACCGCATCGGATACATGTAGTTCTCCGAGCTTGTGAGACAATATTCTTTCGTAAGCCCAACAACGTTACATTCTGGTTTACCGTTGAACCGTGTAATGTCACTCCATTTGACCACATTGCACATGCAACATGAACCCAAACATGGGATGAGTCTGTTACTGTACTGCTTCCCCAAGGTAATAATCTCCCCTCGGAACAAGCAGCCGACTCGACATGGGAGCAGAGGCAACATTTTCTCGCGTCCGTCCAGACCAGTGGCTCGTATATAAGCGGCTCTTCTTCCGTCTTCATCGAAAGAGAACGAGATCGTCTTAGGCTCCCGTTCTTCCACCCGCGAACCCATGGTTTGCTCAGTCCAGAGGGTTTGGGCAATATTGGCATAACTGGCGCAACACTGGAAGGAATCATCGCCGTGTTCGGTACAGTGCCATTCCGGGTTTTGGAAGGCTCATTAGACTTCATATCTAAACCAAGACTTGTAAAACCTTCACAGCGAATACATCGCCATGCGGAGGCATCTATGCCTAGTTTACCTGAGCACATATTCTTTCCGGTACTCGGAAGCGCTCGATTGGCCTTGGAACTTGTCTCCTTCCCAAGATAACTCGATTGTGACAAAGAGTCACTGCAGTACTGATGATAGCACTCACCACAATCTGTGCAATATATGAGAGAATTCTCATCTCCTCTAGAACAACAATGCCGACAGACATCGGAGCCGAAGCCCAGCAATTCACGTATTCTTGGTAATTCCGCCGCATGGCTTGACGCTTTTGTAACAACACTAAAAAGCATACCATCTTCCTCGTCCACGAGCATTTGCTTCAGAACAGTATCCAAATCCAAGCTCGAAGATCGTTCTCTCACGGCGATTGACAATCGCTCTGAAGACAGGCGACGCTTCTCTTGGTCTCGTTTCTTCTTCTCCGTTGTGCAAATTGGACAACGGTATCGATCCTTGCAGCTGCCCATTTTCTCGAACTTCTTGTGACTCATGCGCGCGCATGTATCTGCATGAATCCATTTATCGCAGTAATCGCATTGAATCATGGGTAGATTCTCGCCCTCGCGATACACTTTTTCGCATACTGGACAAACGACGCAACCATTTCTAATTTCAGCCGCACAATCTGGACATGCCTTGTATCGTTCACTCCACTTCTCTAATGGAATGTTATATACATTACAATGACGGCACACTCGACAGGACTCACAACGCCATTGTTCCGGGTTTGCTCCTTTCGGCAGACAATCAATGTGCATGGCAACATGGCGACAAGCAATACACAATACACTATCGGTCACCTCGTTTTCGTCGTCGAGATCCGCGGAATAGATATGAGAGTCGACGGGCGAGCCGCACTTCGAACAACACATACACTTCTTGCAAAAGAAAAGACCAGCCCAAGACAGTGCTGAAAAGGTACAGTCTGTTTCGATACCAGGGATGACGCATTTTGAATGATGTCGAGTAGAGCATTTGGCACACGTAAGGATAGCCCCGCAATCTATATCGTATGAATCTTGTTTGCAGAGCGAACAACCATGACCAGGGGTGATTAATTCCTCAACAATAGGTGTTCGATCCAAAAAGGTACCCGGATAAGGAGGCGGGTCCTTTCCGTTTTGCGAGCATTTGGCGTGTTTTGGACAGAAGACTTGGTAGCCATGTCTAAGACTAGCGCCACCTCTTAAGGCGCATCGAAAATGCATGGGACGGCAGCATACAGCTCCGCGAAAAGAACAGGCGAGAGAAGCACCATAGTCAGCACAGAGCATACACTTCTTCTTTCGAGAACGAAGGTTGGCTACTTGCACATCTTTCATTTTGCCTGTATCATCGACGTATACCTCTGGTGCCCATAAGGCACAGTTACGATGTGCATAGAATTGATGACGGGGGTCTTTAGACCTCAGGCGACTCCGAAAAGGCCCGATAAGCTTTCCCTCACATTCTGGAATATCGCCCGGCAACGAACAAAAAATGCATCGATTGGATTGCGGAGTGGCGTGTGGAGCGAGTTGGTGGCGCTGTTCAGAAGGGGTCTTGAGTCGCTTTGGAGCGGAGATAGTACCCGTAGCTAAGCGATGGCGCTTTGATCCTTTCACTCGCGAGAAAGAAGTGGGTGTGGTAGTGGATGGAGCGGAGGGATGAGGTTGTATGGTGGTGACAGTAGCGGGTTCGAGCGGTTTGGTCGGGGGTGGTTCTTCGAGTTGCATGACTGCATTCGGGGGGGGATGGTGGGTGTGGGCGAGGGACGAAGATGAGATATGGACGCTCGGATGAAGGTAGCTGTTGAGAATGGGCAATGATTCGGGGCGAACAGTATGGGATGGGGCCAAAGTTTGAGAGACGGTGGGTGTAGAGGATCTTTGCATGTTATCTGTGAGGGTAAGTTAAGGTCACCTTTGTACATGATGTACAAGGGTAGGCATAGCTCGTGGCGAAGAGTCGAGTTCCGTTTGTGCGGGGCAGCTGTTTCTGCTTGTTTTTCGCGCCGTTTTGTGTGCAACAACACGTCCGTGGTTTGTGCCCCATGGGCCTGGATGCCCATGATGCTTCTGATGGTCATTTCAGTACACGCGGCTTCATCGTCACGTGTACAAGTGGCACTCCATCGTAGAACAGGAACAACCGACGTGCGTTGCTTGAAGCAACTTTGCTTCATTAGTTGTCTGTAAGCATAAAAAGAAGGGTATTTGGCTTACAGCATATGCGGGGAAGCAGCTCACTTGGCTGAGTGTTGGCTTCCGTGCGGAGAAAAGGGTGGAACGCTACCCTTGTCAGTTGTACAACAGTATCGTACAACAGTAAAACTGCGAAGGGCACGAAGTTAGGTAACTTAACCGCTTAGATAACCTCCCGGAACAAATGTGCACGACTTGCAGCGACGGTATGCTAAGCTACGGGCTGTCACCGTTGTGGATAGGTTCGCCGTTTGAGTTTGCGCTCGCGAAAGGAACTGCGGCGATGGAGGAAGACGGGTGCGACTCGAATTGTCGCGGGTAGCACATGAAGGTAAGCGCTTCACTGTACCGGTACATGCCCCTATGCGACGGGGTGCCGCTTGCTACACGCCACCAACAAGACGTGGCAGCGTACAAGCTCAAAGACATTCACTGCTAGCCGCAAATAACCTTACAACAGCCATAGAGTATTCTTCCTTGCGACGTAAACTTATTGTGCATCTATTGAGCAATCCCATACCCAACATCGGCTCTACTTGCTAGCTCACGCGTGCCAATTGCGCTCCACCCTTTTATACAGCGCTTGCTCATACTTTGCACAACGCTTCATTCGACATGCTTTCGCATCGCTTATAACCGTACGGGAAAGCCTTGGACTTTGCTCACCATTTCCAGCATTAACTCCTCCTGACAAGCGGTGCAATTGCGTCGTTCTGCTTTTCATGTTGCCTAACTTTCTTTGCTATTCATGGTTGACCTTGCCGTGGAGCCTCAACACTTTTTTCCGCTCAACTCTATCGTGTGCTGTGTCAGATATAGTTGGGACGGTCAATATCTTGCCACTGGATCTGACAACGCCGCTCACGTTTTCGATGCCGACACCGCTCAATCTGTGGCCTCATTTGCTCTGCATGATCGTGAAGAGCACTATAAAGATCCCTATGACGACGATCGTAGCGAACGTTTAGTGCGCTCAGTGTGCTTCTCACCGAACGGAAAATATCTCGTAACGGGCGCTGAGGGTTGTTCGTTAAATGTGTGGGATGTTCGTCAACGTACCCTCAAACACAGTCTCCCGGGGCATGGAATTGATATTCAATCTATTGACGTTAGCGCAAATAGTCGTTTCATCGCGTCTGGGGCCGATGATAACACTGTTTGCCTATGGAATCTAGAAACCGGGAGCATCATAAGTACACTCAGCCAAAAGTACGGCCCTTCTGACTGGGTCACATCAGTAGCGATTTCACCATGTTCCCAGCTCGTGGCGGCGGCATCTTACGATCAGATCACGCGTGTATGGGATGCTGAGTCAAATCAACTGCTTCGGCACTTTCAAGGGCACACTGATAAGGCCCTTTGCGTCGCGTTTTCGCCGAACGGACGACTTTTGATCTCTGGTGGCTTAGACCGCACTATCAAATTGTGGGACCTTTCTATGAAACGACCGGTGCAATGCTGTCCGAAGTCGTTTGAGGGGCACGAGGATTTTGTGCTTTCGGTCACGTTCAGTCCGGATGGCGAGCGCATCATTTCCGGCAGCCGCGATGGTACTATTCATATGTGGGATCCACGTCAGCCGGATACATACATGAGCTACTGGGCGCATCAAAACTCTGTTATTGGCGTGGCGCACAGCCCTGTCAGGAGGGTGTTTGCTACCAGCTCCGGTGATTGCCGTTCAAGGACTTGGATCTATTGATACGCTGTGCAAAATGGTATATGACTTGTAGAGGAATGTGTTCAAGTGTTTCATATTAGTAGGTGTTGAAGACTTGGCCCTTGCATGAAATCCATGACGTGTGCATGAAAGAGTCTTTTGGTAATTGAGATCACATCTATCGCGCAAGAGAAGGACTCATTATGTTTCAAGCGTGCCCGCTTTCATCATCATAATCGTCACGGACGTACTTCATGCAAACCAGTTGCTCATCTCTTGTACAACTGTATGTTTGGCGCGTGGGTTTGCGTTTTGTTTTTTTATTTGTGAGTTGAGTCTCTGATATCGACACTGTACAACAATCGGAGTACCTTTGTAATCATTGAAAGACTGTCCTCTTTAGGAGGTGGAACATTGTAAACTGAGCTTAGGAGCATTAGGAGCATTTGGTGACTGCTGTGTAACCAGGGTTGATCGATTCTTTGGAAAGAAACTCTTGTGAGTTCTTTAGATCCATGCCGTGACTGATCGCGACCCTATACAACTTGAGCTGTTCTGACTCACGGTTTTGGGGACTAATTGTATGATGTAGGGTAGGTAGACTTCACGTAAGACCTATGAAGGCAAGCGAGAGGACGTTGGAATATGCTGGGTAGATTCAAGACAACAGGATAGAGATTAGATGCAGTGGATTGTTTTGGTTTAGAGCAGGGAAAGAGGCCGGGACATATTGAAGTTCGCTGTATAAATCTCTTTTTTCTTCTTTATTGCAGTCTGCTACACTAGTTACGACGTCGCAGGAATATCGCGAGAGATAGCCCTCTCTCCTAAACAAGGCCAAAACCCTCTCGGGCCGCCACTTCTGATCATTTCTATCGTCGTTTTGTCTTTTCTCTCTTGTGAGGCTGGTTGATCATTTCTACATGATTATATCATACATAATGCATTTGTGAGCAGGTAGCGAAACAATACGTGGTCACCGTCATTTTTTAGCGTTGTCCCACATACACACCGCACGGCCTTTTTCTCTTCTCTCCCTGGTTATGAAACGTGAAAGCTAATTCCTCGTACGCGTGGGTGCGCTTAAGACCCAATAACCTATAAAATCTCTGCACCGCAGCCACCAACTACTGATCAGTAGCTGTGCTAGACTCACTGGGCTACGACGAGGAAACATTAGATCTCTTAGGTATTTTCGACCGCAGGGTGTTTCGCTACCGACGCTTATCTCCCTCGTCCTCACATTAATCTCTTCGTTCATCCTCTAGAGACCGTCGGCAGAGGGGCACACCACGACAAGGCGCTCCCGCAAGTACCACGTTGGCCACTCAAGAAACCATGAGTAGCATCCTTACGACCCAACCTTCTTATCAATCGGCGGGATCAGGTGCAAGAACCAGTCCGTAGCCTTTCACCGCCATCCAACCCCGGTGTAGTCCCTCCGAGAAAACCCCTGGAAAATCCCCGTCCAGTGGCCCCTTTGGAGCTCTTCCCTCAGAGGGAAAAACTCAGGGAAACGGCGGTAAAATCTTCCTCCGGTGACCGGCTCGTGACCTACTGTGTGCCTGCAGCTAGACGGGGCATTTTAACGACGTGCCACCCAGGTCCGCGAGGGCGATCGGCAAGCTGACCGATCGCTTGGACGAGTTTAACGACCTCCCGGGTCATTTCTCTTTACATACCTTTGTACGTGTAGTCTAGAAAGTACGTACAAGGGTAGAGACAAAGCCAGTGCGGCGCGACTGTGGGACTACAAGGGTAAGGGTAGAGTTCTACTAGACACCGGATGAAGCTCGCGACAGTGTTTCGTAGAAAATTGTGCCAAGACAGTACATTCTGGGTTGCTCATCGCCTGTTAAGGGCCTATGAATTCCATTTCAACATCGTCATGATGTTCAAAGTTTATTGTTGAAGAAAGTTTCTGCATGAAACCTTATATTGCGTTGGACCTTGAATTCTGTTATAGTGATAGGATATGCAAAGAAATGGTGTTGGACTCCGACTGACAACAATATGTAGATAAACACTCTGAGCCTTCATGTTTATAAAGATGGCTCTAACAGAGGAAAGGGGAGAAGTTCATCAACTTATCTTTTAAACGAAATCCCTCAACCCTCTCCAAGCTAGATACACTGCGGCGGAAGGAGCGGGTGAAGCTTCCTTGGTGGTTTCCAATTACGCACAATTACCCCACACAGCGTCCAAAATAAAAGAGCAAGAAGAAGAAGAAGCATACCTAGTCTCGCATCGACATTTTCCCCTGTTCGTAGCCGCAACTAGGGGCCTGATGATCAATGGACCCAATCTCCTCGGTTTTTCTGGCCTGTGGCAATCGGCGTGGCCCGGAAAAGGGACAGGAATAGCAGAGGGGGCGAGAAGAAGAAAAGTTCATCACAGCGTCCTTCTTCTTCTCTTCTTCATTTTGAGCGCTAATTTCCTCGAAACGCGAGGAGCTTGTTTGGAGCTAAGCAGGATGCATGATCGATACATCGCCCTGTCCTCTATGGACAACCGAACTGGTCAAGTTCTTCTGTACAGCACCTATGAAAGATAGAAATCTAGTTCCACCCAAGCACCGGTCTTAGGTTTGATTCTCTCTCTATAGTATTCAGCACAAATACCAGTTTTATCTCTCTCGGTCTTTTATGAGTACACTAGCACAATACCATTTCGAATTTGTGGTGGGCTCTGTGCCCACTCCTTTTCCGGGAACGCCTAGACCTAGCCAGGTTAATCTTAAAAAGTCCTTGAAAGATTTTTCTCCTCAGAGTTCGCGCAGAGCAACTCTGTCCGTCGAGAGAAACTGGTAGCCACCGTACTCACTGCCAACAAAGGCTCCGAACCCTCAACGTACTTGAGTTGCATGTCATAGAGTCTTATACGATCATTTTTTTTTTCTTATCGTTGAACCCTATTAGACTGCAGTATCCTACGCAGTACAACGGTAAACCCTATACGACCATCCCCACCCTGTTGAACCGGGAATGCTTCCATCCGATTGTTCGGCAGCTGTGGTTTAAAAGAGAATGCATGTGAACCCGTTACACAGCCTGTGCTATCGGGCGGATAGCTGTAGAGTACTACTAAACCTTTCTAAATGGTTGCTCTGTGATATTGCGGATTAGACTAGAGTGCTCATAAGAGAAGACAGAGAGAAGATTGCGTAAAACGCTGTGTATGGGATGTTTGCATGCCAGATGATCGATGGATCAAACTTGAGCTAGATATATCAAGAGCAGCATTGAGTTGGCACTTTGTAAGGGTTCGCAGACTGCTGGCCTCCAAAACCTAGGAATCGACGCGAAGTACGGACAGAACAGAAACAGAACAGGGTTGCACCTCTGCGTGGAAGGGGAACTCTCTTAACATATAAGAAAAGGATGAAAGGTATCTTCATAGGCTGCTTGCAGCTCTCCTTATGACCAGAACTTATGACAACCGCTTGCGTTTCTGACACTTACAACAGGCGCCGAGCTCAAAAGGTGTGGTATGGTGTTCATGATACGAATCATTTTCAATATCTTATACACACTCATCAGCCGATCTACAATGAACGAACTGTCGGCGGTAAGATTACAATAAGTAATGAGGGCTTTGTAGAAATGAGAAGCCTGTCTCTCTCATATACGGGATTATGAGATTCTGGTTAGCTTGACATGGCTGAGGTCCTTTCTCTTCAGCATGACAGTCATCATGGGCACTTTCTCAAGGCGTTCATCGCTCCGTGTTCGTCATACTCTGCCTTACTAACCCATGCCTGCTGAAACGTGCCCAAGCTAGACACAATCGAACCTCCAATCCAAGAGGCGCAAGTGCGTTCAATGTAGTTTGTCGGTGCGTACACTTTGAGCTTGTACAACTGTGGGGTCAAGATGGCCAACTCCCTTGTCACGCGTTCTACGACGCCAGGAATTAAACTGGATCCACCGGTGATGACGACGCTGTTAAACAGATCTCGTCTCAAATCAAGATCACAATCGCTTATGGCTCGAAAGGCTACGTCGGAAATGCTGAGCATTCCGTTGGACGAATCGGGGTCCGTTCGGAATAACAGGTTTGGAATCGACAAGCCGTTGTTTTCTTCCAGGTCGATGACGTTTCCATCCGGCAAGCAATATTCTGTGCTTCTTTCGGTGGAGCCCTTGTCCTTTGGTTTTCCGTCCTTTGTTTCCTTGGCTGGTTTGGATTCGGCATCTTTGTCATTTCCCTCTTTGGATGATGAGTCTTTGGCGTCCTTGGATTTGGTTTCGTTGGCACTGTTCTTATCGGATTCCTTCACATTTCCGTTCTGACCCGAGTTGGTCTGAGATGCTCGAAATGTAGAAACTTTGATGTCATCTATAACACGCAGGCGATAAAAGGCACGATGTGCTTCGGTAACGTTCGCGAGCACGCCTTGGTTGGAGAGATCTGTAACCTTGTACCTTCTTCTCTGTCCATCCCAATCCAGTCGCTCCTTTTGGATTTCATGCGGTGCTCGTAACCAATCAACTCTTTTAACGTCGTCATCTCTCAATCGCTTGAGTCGTCTTTCAGTTGCGTCGTAGTTGGGTCTCGAATCCAAGATTTTTTGCACCCACTGGCAAAGAGCTTCGGACAAATACCTGCCGCCAACCACAGAAGTAACCATTTTCTTCTGCATGGCGTATCCATCGATCACTGGTAGCGCGCAGGTGTTGTAATAACCGAGATCCAAAACGCAGGCGGAGGTTCTTGCGGACGCAAACGCGGCCATTGCACTACCTCTTGCGATGAATGCAGCGGGCATCGAAAGCGCCTCAAACGCGCGTTCTAAGGCCTGCGCGCGCTGCTGCTGCGTCCACATCCTCGTGGGTTCCACAACCAGAAACGGCGCATCGTTGCGCAGATGCAGAAAGTGAAGCGAAGACTGCCAACATTTCTCCATGGCGTCCCAGTTGATGTCAATGTTGTTGTTGTCAAAGTTGTGCACAGGCACGATGTGCCGAAAGCGTCTGGGAGCGTTCACAAGCACCTGGCCGGCGATGTACGGGTTGATTTGCTTGGGTTGTACGGGGTTTGCGTTGACGTCGCTCATTTGAACGTCGGCGGATTGATGCGGTAGGGCGACTGCGCTTGGAATGATGACGCGCGGCGTGTCGTCGCCGGAGGAGCCGATGCGCAGGTTGTACGTGCCGCAGTCGGCGACGATGGCGTGCACATCATCGCTGCCGAGCACGGTCTTTGCGGCGGTCATGGTGCGCTACGGACGTGGCGTCGGAGCAACGGTTGCGTGAAGGGGAAGCGTGGATGAGAGCAGCGCCTGGTCATGAGCGGAGCTGGCGTGGGTGCCCGGCACCTGCGACGAACTGCACGCAACACGCGAGGGATCAACTGCTTTAACGTTTATAAAAAAAAAAAAAAACGCAAGCTGCGCTAATAAGCTCGCTCCGCGAGCACCATCTCCAACATGCTCTGCAGCTCGCCGTTGCCCATCATGTCGCGCACAATGTCGTGGCCGCCAACAAACTCGCCGCGGATGTACAGCTGCGGAATTGTGGGCCACTTGGAGAACTCCTTGATGGCGCCTCTCAGTCCCATATTTCGAGCCTCATCCAAGCAGTCCACGCACACAAACTCGTCGGTCATGGACTTGAGCATGTCCACCACCGCCGCCGAGAAGCCGCAGCGCGGAATTCGTCGCGTGCCCTTCATGAACAGCACCACGTCATGATCACGAATAATGTCCTCAATCTCGCCGCGCACCATTTCGATCTGTGCGTTATCCTTGAAGTAAATGTCCTCCGGCGTCGGTTCTCTGCGCCACTCCGGCGCGTCGTTCGAATTGCCCGGCGGAATGCGCGGGCCGTACTGCGCGTGCGTGAGCACCCACTTTTCGGCCAGATCGCCTAGCGCCTCCTTGTGCTCCAAATCGTCCACGGTGAGCATGCGCACCGCGAAACAGCGCTGCGCGTCGCGCACAAAGCGCACGTGGTTTGCAATGGCGTCGCGCACATTGGCCACTGCCGCCACGTACTGCAGACTGTTGTCTGCGGCGTACACGCCGTAGACGCCCGGTCGCGACCAGTGCGCGGGTAGCTGGTGCAGCGACTGCGGGATGGGTTCGGCCGGCAGGTCTTCTACGTTTCCAAAGTGCTGCGCGCGCGGCGGCTGCTGCGACGGCGCGATTGTGGCGCGGCGAGTTGTGCGCGCCCGCAGCACTGTGCGTGGCGTTGGTGGCGAAATTGCGCCGGTGTTGGGGCGGATTGATGGCGCGACTGGTACAGAGGGCGCGAAGGCTGCCATTTTCGAAAGCATTATGAAGTAATCGATCGGGGGGGGGATGGGAGGGAGGAGGGAGGAGGTGGTGAACAGAAACAGGGCGCGAGGTCAAAAATCAGCCATGCACTAGCAAAAATTGGGGCAGCGCAGCGGCTCTGCCGTGATCACCAATGATTGGTGCGCAACTTGATCCGTTTACCGCCGTGAACGATGCTACGAGCTGCGCAGTGTCAAACAATCGGTGCGGACGCGACGCTGTACGCCGCCGCAGTCACAACATGCCCTGCACTCTGTCGCCATACCACCCCCTCCGCGACGCGTAAACGGCGCCCACCGCAACCATCGCACCCGCCAGTCCGCTCACAGCCGCCGCCCGCGCGCCCGCAGTAGACCGGAACATACTGCCCGCCACGCCACCCGCCAGCGCATAATTCAGCACATCATCCTCATTGCGATACGTATACAAGCCACTCTCCGCCAACGAAAACGCCAGCGCCAACACGCCCGCCGAGTTCGCCAGCAACGCGCCGCGTTTGCCCACGCCATTCAGCACAGCATTCACTCTCAGTCGAAACGGTCGCCCCGAACTCTCCGCCAACGCGCCCCGCAGTCCGTACAACCCGCCCGCCGTCGCGCCACCCAAGTAGCAACAGCCCGCCAGGTACGTGAGCTGTTCGCCCCAGCTCTTCTTGCGCGTCGCCGCGTAGTCCTCCGCAAACACATACTCCGCAGACGCACCCCCCCCGCCCGCCACGGCGCGCGCGCCCGCGCGCGCGCTCAGAATGTTGGGATCGATGCGTGACACGCGCGCAAAGTCGAACGGTGAGGAGGACGAAGGGTGTGCGGATGACGGCGGCGACGAGTACAGATCGAACGACGGGTCTAGCGAGCCGGGCGCGGAGGCGTCGTACATGGGCGTTGCGGCGTCGTCAAACGCGTCGCCAAACGCGTCGGCGGCGCTGGAATCGACGGCGGACGCGTACGGATCGGCGTGCAGCTGCGTGTAGTCGACGTGCGACGTGTGGTCGGCGCGCTCGGGCGCGGCGTCGCGGTCGCCGTCCGGCGGCGCGGAGCTCCACAGCCACGACATGATGAACGCCGGTGTGGTGGTGGTGTGGTGGTGGTGGTCGACGACGGCGCGGCGGATGCGCAGCGGACAGCAATATGATGGATTTTGCGGAACGTTCTGGGCGGCACAGTGCAGTGCGTACGCAGGCAGGCGTGACGACGGCACGCTGTGGTTGGCTGTGGTACAGCAGCGCGCGCGGTGTCAAGCGCTTACACGCGTGCGCACAAGGTGCACGCTGACGCGGTTGGCGACGCGGTTAGCACGCGTCGAAACGTTTCAAACAAAACGCAGTTTGCGCGTGGCGGCGGCTTGCACGACCGCGAGACGCGTTCCGTTTGGCGCGCGCTTTGGTTGGGTGGACGACGACGCCAACGCTATATCTCGTCACATTTGGGATACGCGCGAGCGCCGCGGCTGCCGGCGTGGCATACATACTGCTACAAAACAACAACACACACACACTCACACAAACACACGGCTCATGTGCGCGCGCGGTGAAGACGGTACGCGTACGCGACGCTGCGGGTTGCTGATGGCGACGCGAGTGAAGAGGGCGATACGATTGTTTACGCGCGACGGCGGCGACAGAGGCGGCGATGTGCAGCAAGTTTTAGCGCTGCTCCGCGAGGCGGGCGGCTGCGTGAACACGCGTTCGTGGCCGCTCTCGCGCAGCGGCGCGACGGTTTTGTTGGATGCTCTCAAACAGTCGCTGGCGCACAGCGACGGCGTGGTGGTGATTCGCGCGTTGCTACTGTATGCGCTGCTACTGGAGGACGCGGCTGTGAATTGTGCGCTGCTGCAACGCGTGTACGATCAGCGCTTCGTGCTGGATAAGACGGCGTTTGTGGACGCGTTTGGACGCGCGCACGTGGCGACGGTGGTGAAGACGTTTTCGAACTGCGTGCTGCAGCTGGTGAACATGCGGCATGTGGCGATGCGCGTGGCGCGCGAGCCGCACAGCGCGCAGCTTCGCGCGGTGTTCGAGCGCGCGGACGCGCAGACGGCGATGCATCTGCTGGCGGTGAGTCTGTACAGCGTGCAGTGCGTCGCCGCCGTGTTACACACGCTCGAACAGCATCACTGGACGCGCGACGTCGCGCAAACCATGCTCCACGTGCAGCGCGCGCTGCAGCGCGACGAGCGTGCTCTGTGGCGCGCAATTGACAGCGGTGTGCGCCGCGTGCACGACGCTCGAACAGAGCTGCGCGGCGAGGCGGCGCAAGAGGCGCTGCAGGTGCTGCTGCACCTGCGCGACATGCACCACGCACAGCGACGCGACGCGAGTGAACACGCGCTGGCGGCCGAGCTGCGCGCGCACCTGCAGCGCGTTGTGCGCGACAGCGCGGGCGTGCGGCGACGCAGAACGGCGGAACGCGTGCGCGAGCTCAACCAACGTCTGCAACTGGAAAGCGCCGTCGTGGTGAACAGCGCCACGACGGCGACGACGACGACGACGGGCACGGAAGGAGAAGAGACGCGCGGCGACGGCTCGCGAGAGGCGGCGCGCAGCAACAGTGCGCGCGGCGGAAAGAGCGTGCGCTTCGCGGCGCAGTGCGCGCACGTGGTGTCGGACGTGCGCTTCGCGGAGCGCGTGGCGTGTGCACGCGCGCCACCGTGACACGCGTGAGCGCTGGCGTTCTTTTTTTTGGTCGCCATCAGTTTTCAGGTTTTAAAAGAAAAAACACACAAAACGTTTTTTTTTTTCGTTTTGTGGCGATGGCGCGCGTGCGCGGCGCGCGTGTTTGATGGGCGTTTGCGCACGCGCCTCACACGTGTTGTTTTGTGTTTACAACTCACCACGACGCGCGCGGCGCCGTCGAGCGTGCGAGTGCGTGCGCGGCGCACCACG